>VZTL01070276.1:0-52517 GCA_013400535.1 Scopus umbretta
CTCTTTCATCCCTCCTACCCTTTGTATTACATGTACAGCGCAGAGATTGTTTTTCCCCTATGCAAATGAAATTCATGGCTGCAGGTGCCGCGTGTCCTGTTACTGTCCTTTCAAGTGTGAAATTGTTTTACATTACCTGGATTCTGTTCTTGCTCATTTTCCTGAGCTAGCGCTAGCCCTCTCCATCAGCATTCAGCACATCATTCGCTTACCAAGATCTGTAGTCGCTGCTCAGATGGCATTTGTCTGAGTGCAGTGCTCAGAGTGAGGATGCATTTACAGAAGAAAAGTGTGAGTAACTGCAGCAAAGCTAATATCAGTAACTACAATAGTGGGTAGGTGGGTGTGGATAAGAACATGTCTGGTGTTTGTTCTAACTTCTCTGTAGAATGAGGTTTTTTTTAAATTAGGGACAGAGTGCTCTGTGTGAAAAAACCAATCTCAAATAGGCAAATGTATTGTCACAGGAGTGAAGAGCTGCTTTTGTACAAAGCAGTCCTTTCTGATGTCCCCAAATGCATTTTCTCTGGTGTGTTGCGTTACCTGTGCCATAGCTATGTTTCTGGGGAGAAGTTATATGAAGGTACTTAGGACTTTTCTAGAGCAAAATAATCATACTCTTGTTGAGTTCCCATATGGGTACTCGTATTCTGCAGTGGAGAGGTATGAATAATGCCACTGAATTTTCCCATGTGAACAAGGCCTCAGGCACTTGTACATCAGAGCGCTTGATAAGAAGCACTCCTTTGCCAGAGAGCAGAATTACCCAGGAATGCCAACAATGTGTCCTTTGCACTGAACAGAACAATATCCAGACCCAGAGTTTTCTCACATGATGTTTTTTTAATGAACAAAAGGAATATTTTTGTATGAATTCATTATCTTGTCGTCAGTTACATAAATAAAGATCCCTAGCTTAACTTAAAATCATTTAACTGTGCCTTTCAAATGTGCGTAGTTGTGGCTGGAGAATCTAACACACAGGTTCAGAAGACATTGCATGTGTTTAGGCCCAGTACTGAGCAATATACCCGTGAGCTGGTTTTTGCATGAAGACCTCAAAAATGCCACAAACAGAAAAACCAACAGCCTAGGGCAGCCCTCGGCTGAGAAGGACTCGTCAGTATTGAGACTGACAATACTGGTTTGCGGGTGTGAGACACATGACAGCACCTAACCTTTGTTGTCTCTATATCCCTCAGCCTTATGACAGCCCTGAAGCCTGTGAGCACTAATTATACATAAACTTTCCATTTCTGGAGTGGTTCTTTAAAGTGATGTTAAAGACTGCCTGTGACCAGAAAAAAATGTGAGCTGCTCAGGAGACCTTGACACTTATCCAAACCAGCTCAACTTTTCAGACTAGTGCTAGGGTTTTTTTACGTTTCTTGCAATAAGCTACTGTAATTTTAAACATCACACAGGCCTTCAACAAGCTCATAGCGAGGGCAAGGTCGGCTGCCTTGCCTGGGGCTGTACTGAAGACAAGCTGCTGCTAAGCCAGAGCTACAGCTTAGGAGCTCCTGACTGGTAGAGTTGTGCTCAGTCCATGCTTCCCTTCTAACCAGGGAGACAGACGACGTTTCAATACTTTAAGATCATCCTTTACAAAGGCAGGAAGGCAAAGCAGAATAAGAAGAAACCCAAATTCCAAAACAAGCCCTGTTACAAAGTTGGGAAATCAATAGAGGAGAAAATAATTAAGGATAGAATCTGGTTATGGTAAAGGGTTGGGGACAGATAAAGTATCAGGTAGAGGGAAGACGAGGAAAAAGAGACGAAGGAGAAATAGGAAAAATGAAGTGAAAAATATGGCCTGCTTTGTGAAAACATGATTTATGATGTAAGAGTGAATAAACTGGCATTTAGCCTGAGGGAGAAGAGATTGAAGAGAAGCACGGTAACACTCTTCAGAAACAGAAAGAAGCTGATAAAAAGAGCACAGGAGAGAACTGCCCTATCCAGATTTCCTTGGTGGATATGACAAGCAATGAGCTTAAACTGTAGCAAGGAAAATTCAGGCTAGACATTTGTTACAGGCTTTCTAATAGTAAGGGACAGTGGAGATATGGCACAGAGCATTGGGAAAACTTCAGTCTTCATAAGTTGTGATTTTAAACTACAGGCAAGAGTGACTGCCTGTCAGGAACGATGTACATGCGGTTACGTCAATGATTCTGCCTTGGGGCAGCCTTTTATCTCCAAGTCCTGTGCTTCTGTTATTACCAGCTTAAGTTTGTGCTCTTGTGACTCCCTCACAACAAAATCCACCCTGCTGAGACACAGGGATAGGTAACTCTCCTTTATATGTGCAAATCCATGGGGTCCCCCAGGAAGGGAAGGCACAGAGATCTCCAGCTGCGCAAATGATGCCACAGAGCCTGGTGCTGTGATCAGGGTTCATGTGTTCCCCACATGACCTCCCTACTGAAGGCACTGATCCTTGCTAGGTCAGAAGTGACGCAACGTATGACCCGCACGCTGCTGGGGAACCTGAAGATCTTACACGTTATCCCTCTCCTGTTTCCCCGGTCCCATTAATTCTCTCCTCCTTCCCAAGCCCGGAGGGTACCATCAGGGAAAATCAAGCATCATGCCAATACTCAGTGCTTTGCAGCAGTGTTACGCACCACCATGGCAGGGCTCCTCTTCCCATTTTCAGGTTTGCCTTTCATACAGGCTAAATTTCTGTTGGATGTGAGGTTTCAGTTTTAAAACAAGTGGAAAAAAACATAGCGAAATGAAACCCAGTGGCAGCCAAATGCTGGTGGAATGTCACTGCGCTCAGAAGGTCCTTCTCCTTGGCAGGATTTAGCAAGGGAAGCTGCCTTTGACAGATTTCTCCAAACCCCCCAGGGCCTGGCTGCAGCCACCTCCACCTGGCAGGGACCTGCTTCCCCCACGCCACACACTTTCCCAGGTCATTAGGTTTCACTTCTTCTTTTCAGGATACAGAGAATAATCCTCAGAAACCTCTCAAGAGTGACACAAATGGGTTATTTGTTCTTGGCTGGGCTGTGAGATTGCGTGCCACTGATGCAGCCAGCTCCGGCTGGCTTTGGTACACCTTCACCGCTGAGTGGAAGGACAAGGAGAATCTGACAGGCTGTGTGAACACAGGGCTTGATTCTTCACTGCCCCCCCATGCAGCTTGTAAAGTCGCTCAAACCTGGAGAAAAAAATGCTACCGGTGAAGCAAATTAAATATTCCAACTTATTCGGCACAGGTGCCAATGACCAAAACAGGAATAAAACAGTAGTCATGCCTTTACCTCCCTGGGACAGAAAGAAAAGAAAATGAAGACACTGGTTTAGTTGCCATTTAGCTTATGGAGGCAAGTGCAAAGTGTGTTATTTTACACCCGTGTTTTAAGGTGGAAATATCTATCCAGGTGTTTGACGATGAAGAACCGGGCTCGCATGTCGCTTCCAACAAAGCCCTTTTCATACAGCACTGCCCACCAAAAATAGCCCTGGCAGAAGGAGATACCCAGCTGGCAGGTATTCCAGAGGGCACGGCCAGGTCAGGCGGGTGTTGGATGGGCGTCCTGTGTGCTGTTGAACCCTGGCTGTTGGCACAGTTTGTTGCAATACAACAGCCAGCAGTGAGAGCTGGGAAATTCTGCAGTGAAACAGTCCCGGGGTACGGTCAGAAAATGAAAAGTTGTCAAAAATTGTATCGTGCATTACAAGAGGCTAATTTTAAAAACCCCAAGACACCAACCCCCTCAATTTAAAATGCTTTTAAGTCAATTTTGAAAATGCCTAACATACTTAGTTTTGACAGTTTCTATATGGAAAAATCTGCAAGTTAGTTCCCCAATTTTAGTTAATTCACACTGAAAAGATTTGCAAAATAAAAAGATGAAGATTGAAATTAATCAGAATTTAAAAACTAGTGTTTTGTCTGGTCTACACAGTGAAGTTTGCCAGTACCCTCATCACCTTCTGACGTTTACTTTTCATCCCGATTCAGATGAGAAATCTCCTGAAAGCTCAAAATCTTTTGCAGAGACTTTTTCACCCCGCCCCAATGGTCAGATCCGGAATAGAGGAGGTCCACATATCGTTTTTGAGGTCACCTTTGCTTCTCACTTCATTTCTGCACACTGTTTATGTTCTTAATATGGGCTGGAATGGCTTCTGCTTGATTTCTCTCACTTTCAGGTGTCTCCAAAGCACTTGCCTGCTGGCATCCCTGTTTGGCATCTAGTTCATCGCGGCTTTGTGAAACCATAGGCTACATAAGATTCTTCAGGCTGCTCACCCCCTCCGTATAAAAGATGACTCCTCTTAAATAGGTTCACTAGTAGCATTTGGCTGCACTGGGAACGGCCGCTTAATCCAAGAAGGCTGTTCCCATTCAATTTATCTCAGCCCCATCTCTTTGCTTGGTCAGTCTGTTCCTGAATCCTTTTTGCCCTATAAAAGTGGCACTACCTCTTGATTAATTTCTACCATTTGCTGCATTAGTGCCTTACTCAGCAACATTCTCCCCATATTTATGGCTCTCTGTGGAACACGAATGGCATTAAGTCATTGTTTATTCCCTCTTTGCATCTCGGTTAGCGGCATGCACTTCAACTCTGCAATAATCTAAATACACTATCTGTGTAGAGATGAGTCCAGTTGGAGGTCTACTCCATAATCTTTAGGAAGGATAAATTCAACCCGGTGCTCAAGATTTTCACAGAACTACTTCTTAAATGCAGACTTTTGTCCGATTGGCATTGTATGCTCTGCAAAAACATCTGCAAGCAATAGTCCTGCACTAAGGTGATGTGAAACAGAGCAAAACTCCTTGCCCCAAAGGATTTATTTGGGCTCCCTTGCGTTTTGAGGTTGACTTAAAGGTGACTAACCCAGAACAGCAGGTCATTCCTATCACCGCAGTTTTTCATATAGAGCCTACTACTCCCTAGTCTGAATCCACTGACCCCCTGTCCACTGACAGCATTCAGATAACATTGCTCAAGTCAACAACAGATATAACAACAGATTTTTGGGATGGGGGAGAAGAAAGGGAAGGGTTTGTTTTCTTTTGACTGGAAACACTTCCTGCAGGTGAAAAATGGGATCAGGAACTTGAAGGAGTTAGGGACTCATCATTGATTTTTTTTTTCTTTCCCTTGGGTGTAGACCCAGGCTGCCCTATTTATTTTGTATGTAGTTTCAAAAAAAAAAAAAAAAAAAGAATTAAGGAAGCTGCATAGCATGTTGCCTGTCTTCCAGCAGATCATATTGTTGTATGTAACGGGCAGGAAGGTGAAGAATTGCAGCTTTTGATGAGTATCAGGCTGTAACATCAGGTTGCAACATCAGGCTGTAACATCAGGTTGCAATATCAGTTTATGCATCTGAACAACCAACTGTAACAAAACGCATAACCGGTATCGGTGGTAGCTTACAATCAGATTAGGCATTTTGGCAGATGTTCTCAGAAGCCTAGTACAGATGAGCGATGAAATCCCTCTGTTGGGGCTGACCTGCAGTGAGTCCAAACAATAAGCAGAGTCACTCTGCAGGAGCCTCAGTCGCTGCCACTTGCTGGAATCCCCAGTGAAATCAGGAGAAAGGCTACGAGGCTTTCAGTAGCAGGAAAAAGAAGCAACACGTAGAAGGGGAAAGAATGAGTTGCTTGGAAGTATGAGAATCCAGGACAACTAAACTCAAAACCAAAGCTAAGAAGAGACCCCACACTGGAAAATCAGAGAACGCCAATAAATCGATTGGAAAAAAAATCCCAAACACTTCTATTGTAGTTCTTTAAAATGAAAAAGAACAGCAGCACAGGGGATATAGTGCAGGCATCTCCAAAGCCATTTGTTGTATGTGTCTAAGGATCCGTCAAGGAGACTGCAGAGCTGTATAATGACATCTGCAGCCTAAAGGCTGACAGAATAAAATAACTTAGCAAAAGCTTTTAGAACTACTGTTTACATAAATGCAGAAAACTACCCTAATTAGTAACAGCCTATGTTGGCCAAAAAAGGAGAAAATACTGCTTCTCTCAATAAAAGTGTTATTATGTCTATAAATTAAATGTGGCAAAATGTTGAAATCCCTGAAAGGCTATGATCCATAATCCTGTAGTTTGTTGAACGTTTTGATCCTGGAGGCTTGGGCCCCTAAGCAGCAGAGTGATTGCTGAGCTCCTTTAAACTCCGTGATTATTGGTGCCTTCTGCAATATACTTTGGGTTCCTTTTTCTGTAAACTGGAGGGGCTTTTTCCTACACTACAAATGTGCCTAAGTGGTGACGGCAGCCAGAAGGATGTGCATATGATCCGGTGCATAATCACTTCCACAAGCATCTGCTGCTAGTGCTTTCAAGATACATGTAATCCAAGCTGGAGACGATTGTGAATACCTCTCATTTTCCCTTGCTGGTTCCTTAGCGGTTTGCTTGTAGCTAGTTTGAAACAGAATCCCCCATCCTGCTTAAATTGGTTATAATCTCTCCAAGATTCATGCTACAGCAGGAAAAGACCAAACTGCATCGAGTTCAGGATGGGTTCATTCTCTTAAAGGTACGACATACAAAGCTGCAGGGAAAGAACAGAGGTTAATTTTTATTTCTAATGCAGAGGTTCTCTGGCTAAATGTAAGTAGCTGAAAAAATAGATGTTTCAACCAATATCCCAAGTCCATTTATGCATTAACATTTGTCTGTATTTGCATAATCTAAAGACCTCTGCTCCTTTCCCATTCAAAAGAAAATTAAAAAAAAGCAGGACATGTTTACTACTCCAAATTTCACAAGTATGCCAGTTACTTCTTTCCCATTTGTATGTCAGACATTTCAGGTTGTATCTTTGTCCTTAGGAGATGGATTTTTTCCATTATCCCAAGAAAGTGAATATCTGGAAAAAGACAGTTTCCAAACATTTTTTTTTTCTCTTGTTCAAGGGTTATTAAGCACCATTCTAATTTTGCAGAGAGTTATCAATGGCTAAATATTTATTACATGAAACCAGGGCCTGATTAATGGACTCAATGTCTAACCATAACTAAATACATATGCATGTAATTACTCCAGTGTTCATAATTTTGCTTTTAATGGAATGATCCCAATATTATCCTATCTGATTCTAGATTACATATGTACAAGTAAGCGCTTTGCCAAATTTCTAGTCATATATGCTTTCACACGGATTAAGACTACAGCTGACTCTTGGCAAAACTGTGCATCTGGACCAGAGCATAGAGGAACAAAAAATAATATCCATGGTCTTCCTTTTAGTCATCATATTCAATTGTTTGTGGAGTAAAGGCAGTGTGTGTGCACACTGATACTCATGCATCTGTTTGTTGAACTGCAACCTCGTGTAACAAATGCTCAGTGAATAGTCCACAAATGCCCAGTATTTTTATTTTTCCTATTATGTTCTATACAAATTGGGAAAATGCAAGACTAATTAGTAACATGAATGAGCATCACACAGTGTAGAGAAATAATGAAGAATTAATGGAATGCTTAATCAAATTCTGTGGCTTTATCCATTGATTTCACTGAGCTTTCTTAAGTGATTAAAGAGTTACATTTGTTGGATCACTTTCTAGTCTCCATCTCTTAGAAAATATCGGATGAACAGTACTACATTAGCCAAAGTAATATTGCTGAAGAGGCATTAGATAATGCAAGCATACTGCATGAATTTCCATTGCCATTTCAGTAGATATCTCTCAAAAGTGAAGAAATGAAGCCAAGAGCCGGACAGGACAGCGATAAGCCCTACTGAGATATCTGCAAATGGACTCCACGTTAAATAGCACAGACAGATCTTCATTCCCACCTCATTCTTTTTGTATGTTTTCCCTTGCGTATGCACTTAGATGAATTCATATGTGATATCAGCATGTTTTAAGGCTCAAGTTGGATTTACACCAGCATGACTCGCTGGCATTTCGGTGTGTGCTCATGATTCACGTCAGCAGGAAAGCAGGAGCTCCTTGCCTTTTAAATGGAGTAATATGAGCAATAAGTTCATTTAATAAATGTGAGAATACAGAAGTTTCACTATAGCCCAGAGCTTTATTCTTTCCCTAGCTGAAACCTCTGTGGAAAGGGCGACGCACAGCTGCACTGTCTCACAAACGATCCAGGGATGCTCCTCAAGGACCATGGCACTGTCCATCACCATTACTTCATAGACACTGGGTCAGCAATGACATCTGGCACGTTGGCAATGGGGCTGCAGCTCCGCTCGCACCTCAGCCGGCTCTAGGGCAGGACAGGGAGCTCGTGGGACACAGGTTCTTCGTCTCTCCTGCACCTGGACGATGAGCAGATAGATCAGGCCAACCTGCTGGTTGAAGGCTGTAGCTCAGCCCCTCTCCTCCAATAGCGCTGACCATTAGACAATGAGTTACAAGTGTTCACTCTCCCAGTCCTTGAGTGCAAGCTCATGGGGAAATAAAAGCAACTTCTCTAATGGATCTTCATAGGGTGCTGGAGAGTGAGTCTCTAGCACCATTCCGAGTGCTGAGGTGTCTCTTCCAGGAAAGTCTCTCTCATCTCTGGGGGCCTTCCCAGTCCTGGCACAACGGTGGGGCTCTGCATGGGGAGTTCACACCACCGCTTGACGTTCTGCTCCTCTGGTACGGGCCGCAAGAGCCTTTCCCATGCCAAGACTGGTGCCTCAGGGGAACACTGCATACATGTCAAGCAGGGCAGTGAAAGAATACAAAACAAACGCGGCACCATGGAAGTTCCTCGTCTATTGATTTCACCCCGTTCCCACAGCTCCAGCATTTTGACAGCCTCACACAAATTTTGCTGAGAAAGACCTACTCTCATACAGCCTGCTGCAAAAAGATTGTAGGGCTGAATTTAATACTATCTTCTTTTCCATGTGGGAAACAGATAAGAATTGTCTGAAAAATCACTACAAAATAAGGCAGTTTTTCTGGAAAGTGTAAAGGAAGAGAAAGAATTTCTTGGGCTCCATCCTTTCATATTATAGACAGCAAAGCACAGCAAGACTGTGCCTAATTTGTAGTCCAGAAGTTCACAAAGCTGTCAGCCAGGTCAGATGCCGCCTCTGGAAGCCACAGGGATTTCAATGCAGGCACACACACCTGCTAGGGCATTTGGATAGAAGTCTGGTAGCTGGAGTGTGCGACTACGCAGCTATAAATATTTAAAGTAGCTGCTCTGAGTGCATGTTCTCAAGCTGCGGTGATGCTGGAGAGCAGAGCAGAGCTGGAGCGAGCCCAAATATGGGCTTTTAAAGGGTGCTTATATGTATCTCTGTGGACACTTCTGGTATTACAAAGTGCTATTAAAAGCAGAAGATAACAGTGTCTTTTCATTAGAAGAAGAAAAAAATACAGCCTCTCTCTTGCATAGGAATAGGGAAGATTATTATGAGAATAGACTGAGAGAACTGAGCTTGTTTAGCCTTAAGAAGTGATTGCTGTGTACAGCTGATGGGAGCATGTAAAGAAGACGGAGCCAAACTCTTCTTGGAAGTGTACGGTGGCAGGACGAGGGGCAACAGGCCCAAGCTGGAACATGGGAAATTCCAACTCAGTATTAAGAAAAAGTTTTATGCTGTGAAGAGGGTCAAGCACCGGAACGGGGCTCCAGAGAGGTGGCGGAGTCTCTGTCCTTAGAGATGAAAGATTGACAGAACAAGGCCCAGAGAAATACGGTCTAATTGGGCCTCCTTTGAGCAGGAGCTTGGACTAGGTGACCTCCACACCTCAGTGCCAGCATGCAGCCTTTCAAAAATGTCAACTGCAGTTTAAAAGTCAGAGAAGCGTAATTGTCTTTCTTAACTACTATTACTCAAAATACCCAAATGTTTCTTGTAACCATGGCTATTCTTTATGTGCAGGAGCCAAGAGCACATATTTGGTCTCTATCTAACAAGTGCCCCATCCAGTTGTTTGCAGGCATCTTCTACTCGAAGCTGAAGCGCAGATTTCACACTCTAGCCAAAGCCAACTCAGGCTCTGAGGAAGCTGAGGAATGGGAATAACAAGAGTTTCATTAATGCCAAGGAACTGCAGAGTTGCATTGCCAACAGGATGAATCGTCTGCAAAATTCTTGAATCCCAAAACTTCATCTCCATCTGAACTTCTAGGACAATGTGATCATGGTTTAAACATTTTGTTGTCTCTCTCAGGCTAATGTGGATAAGGGCCTCATTGTGCCAGGTGCTGGACAGCACCAGAGCAATAAACAACGCCCGACTTTGCATTTGGACCCCTCTGGCCTGCTCTGCAAAAGGTCTTCAGGGGCAAGGGTGGATGGCAGTATAATCTATGTCCACTGCAAAACCTCAACATGAGAAAAAATCGGAATCAGGCCCAATAGTTTGGTGCCCTTTGGTGTGACTTAGATCATTCCTCCCAAACAGAACCTCAGTGCTGAGAAAACCCCACTTATCTTAGGCACAATTGCAAGATTAAGGACAAAAAGAGACCAGCCAAACACTGGAGGTACGAAGATTTTGAAAAGTAGCTGTCATGTAACTAGCAGAGAATTATAAAATAAATTCTGCAGAGATATGAAAATAATGCCTTTTAGTTGTTCAGATGAACAAGACGTAAAAAGAGTCTAAATAATATATAACTATTGTTAGAAGCTTGAATCTTATTGCTTTTTCTCCCCAAAGAAGTAGTATATGTGGCAGATACAAAAGGGTGGTTGTTTTGTGTTCAGTTTTTTTTTTTTTTAAAGCATTATGCCAAGTTGCTCTTTTCAAACACATGTTGATGCTGGGAAGAAATGGGCATGTATCCATGTTGCCTTCAGGCCAAACCATTTAACCAGACCTGGGAATACTGACAAACTTTCTCAACCTCTCTCTCTCCAGTGCAATTGTATAAAGCAACGCTTTGCAGATCTCTCTACGCAAATGACCAGTAAAAATATCACACTGCGTGCTTCCATTTATCAAGTGGAAAATTATTTTTAATGTACTCCTGAAGAAAGGTAACAGGTAAGTAGCAAATGTTCTCGTGGTCATTATAAAGGGGTATGTGTCAGTGTATAAATCAATAGCTGGCTCGATGCCATTCACTCCTGAATGAAAACTGACTATTTTTGCAGAGTTCTGCTCACAGCAGCTGAGCATCAATGCTAAGTAGTGTATAGCTATTAGGGAAAAACCGAGCATGACAACACAAATCATGGAGCCCCTGATGAACATCTCTGCACATGGCTGCTTCTTCTAATCACCGGCAGAATTTAATGAGACACCTGCAGTTTATAGACACTCTTGTTCCAGCATAAATTACCCTGAGAGCACAAAGTCTTCTTTTAAAAAATACTCTTCAGTAAACCATAAACCACAAAGAATTCATTGTGACTAATAACATACTCATTAATTTATAATTGTATGAAACCATATTCCCCCATACATGACCTACAACAGATCTGAAGATTAAGTCAAAGGCTGTTAAGATCTCCTAATTAGCACAGTTTTCAACCATTTTAGTTTTCATTAATAAAACAGTGCGGGAGACCTTGAAATTGACCCCTTGCAATGCTGTAAAAGTAGTAATTCTTCATAAATCTGACCTATATCAGGTGAGGGAGAGGACTGAATGCATCCATGGGTCTCTAGGTAGGAACAAGCTCAGGCAGGTTGAGATTCCTCCTCTGCTTGAAGCTGCAATGGCATCCAGCTGACGGCGGCCCCGGATGCTCCTGCCTCACCTTCCACTGCTGTTGCAGTGAGGGGGCAGCTTGGACTGTCAAAAAACATAAAGGCAGTTCACTAGAATGCCAGAAAGGATAAAGGTAACGTATACTTTGTCATACCTTATCACATTTGCAGAGAGGAGGCAATAAAAACCTTTATTTTCTAATCAGCAATGTGTTCTTTGCTGCATGACAGAAGAAACAGAGAATGGCATCTGCTAAAAAGAAAACAAAACCGGCTCCTCTGAATCAGTGAGGTTGGAGACAAGGTTTGTTGCTGAGAATTAGGGATATTGTCATCCACCAAGTAAGCAGCTGGAAATCACTAGCATGAATTGCTGCATCTACGGTGTGCCCTGGGGCTTTATTGTCTTGGACCAGAAATTGGTGTGGCCACAGCAAGGAAGCCTATCAGACTTGCTTCAGTATGTGCAGGAATTTGGCCACAAGCTGTTGTGTTACCATTGACAACAACATTTTGACTTTTTAACATCTGTGATGAATACTTAAGGGTCTTTGGTCTAATTTTGTTGCAACCTGCAAGTACCTGAGAGTTACCTTAAGACTTTCCTTAGAAGGGTCCTCAGAAATTGTTAGCACATTATCATAGAATCATAGAATCATAGACTCATTAAGGTTGGAAAAGACCTCTGAGATCATCTAGTCCAACCATCAACCCAACAACACCATGACTACTAAACCATGTCTCAAAGTGCCACATCTGCATGTTTTTTGAACACCTCCAGGGATGCGGACTCCACCACCTCCCTGGGCAGCCTGTTCCAACGCTTCACCACTCTTTCAGTAATGAAATTTTTCCTAATACCCAATCTAAACCTCCCCTGACGCAACCTGAGGCCGTTACCTCTCGTCCCATTGCTAGCTACTTGGGAGAAGAGACCAACACCCTCCTCACTACACCCTCCTCTCAGGAAGTTGTAGAGAGCGATAAGGTCTCCCCTCAGCCTCCTCTTCTCCAAACTAAACAGCCCCAGTTCCCTCAGCCGCTCCTCATCAGGCTTGTTCTCCAGGCCCTTCACCAGCTTTGTTGCCCTTCTCTGGACACGCTCCAGCACCTCCATGTCCTTCTTGTAGTGAGGGGCCCAAAACTGAACACAGGATTCGAGGTGGGGCCTCACCAGTGCCGAGTACAGGGGCACGATCGCTTCCCTCCTCCTGCTGGCCACACTATTCCTGAGACAAGCCAGGATGCTGTTGGCCTTCTTGGCCAGCTGGGCACACTGCTGGCTCATAGTCAGCCAGCCATCAACCAGCAAATTATAAACTGGGATCTGTGCTAACACAAGCCTGCTGCTTGTAGGAGGAAAAAGATTTGTGGCATTAGTTAGTGGAAGAGCATTTAATAGCAGCATTGAAAAAAAGTAATGGCAATTTCATTCTGCTCCTCTTTTGTTGTCAAATATAATCCATTTGTCAGCGGCTGCCTCTCTGACGTTTCATATCCTCTTCCCTCCACAGACAATAGCTGCATTTCACACTACGCCAGCTGGTGTAAATAGACACATCTCCAGTGAAGTCAATGGAGCCGGGGCTTTTTACACAGGCTGAGGATCTGGAGCTGAAGATTTTAAGCTGGCTGTGCAGTCTCATCAGTTAGCGAATGGGACATGTCAGAGAGCCACTCTGAGTTCAGACAAAAGAGTTGTCTAACAGCCCTGCTATCAGGAAACCCACAAATATTCTCACAAAAAGAGTTCTGGTGGAGCTGGCAAGTATCTTTTACAATATATTCCTTATGCAAAAAAAAAAAAAAGGCAGCACATTTTTATTCCTTTCACATTATTCAGAGATTTTCTCATCGTCAGAATAAGAAAACGTCAGAATAATTTTATTTGAAAAATGATTTTTTAATAAAGTGCATGGAACCTTCTCAGCTAAGAGCAGTGAAAGAGAAGAATGTTAATGGAATTTTCATTAAAGAAAACTTCTTTTCAGAATAGTACAGACCATTGGGAGAGGAAAATTAGCAGTCAGATCCTCACTGGCTGCAATCTGGCATCGTTCTAGTGACAGACTAACATCTCGTCTAGCGTTGCAAGTGAAATTACACAGTCAAGTTGTGCTCTGACATATGCATTTGTTATGCACTACCTCATATTTGGCACTTGTTACCTCAAGGCAGAGAAGTAAATTTATTTTTAATAATGAGAAATAACCAGGCGACATCTAACAGCAAACTTCTTGAGGGTTTGGCCTTCCTGAAAAAACAAAACCAAAACAGCTTTACAAAAAACCCCACATTTCAGGCTTTGATCAAGCCTCAGTGGTTCAAAACCCCATTCCTATGGCCTAGGGGAGTTTTTACATGCTCAGTTCTTACTAAGCACGGGGTCATTTCTGTATCATGTACACCCAGGGGGCAGCCCAGTGGATCTCCTTTACCACCACAACTGAGGCTACAGCTGTACAAAGGGTTAGCTGTGTTACAGGCTGGGCTATCTTGATAAACAAGTTCACAGTCAACTTCTACAAGATGCCACAAACATCCCACCTCCAAATTACATGAAGGTAACCTATTGATTTGGATTTTTTTCACATTTTGGTATTTTCCCATGCTTGAATTGCCTCTGTCACTGTTACAGCCCCCAGGACACAGAGGCTGAGAGCCCCCAAAACCATTAATGCATTTATCCTTGAGCAATACCTCTACAAAGCAGAGCTTTGCTACTATTAATTTTTCCCATGTATTTCAAACAGCTCTCTTTTATAAGGATTTTTAGAGATAAAAAGGAGTAGTTAGTTACTCCGTTACTTGGATTATTAATAGTCATGGAGAGCTAGGTACATTGCAGGTGGATGCTCCAGCTAAGTACTTTACATGCATCTCCCAGCACAAGTACCTTTCAAGCCCAGCCCGAATTGACATGCTGAAGGACACAAGATGCTTGGAGGAAAGGTAAGAGTGAAACCCTGACCTTTGGGCTAGCATTTTCAGCCCGAAGCCTCCAGCCCCCGTGCATGCCTTGCATTACCACCCTGGACTGGCACCCTGAAGCCCAAGCTAGTGCTGGGGTTGGTGGCTCTAAAGCACCAACCATCTCCATTGTCTGCAGCACTGGAAAAAACTGGGCAGTGGGATCTCTGCGGAGATCTCTGTGCCTCTCTCCTTCAGTCCTTTCGGAAGGGAGAAGAGGAGTTGCAGCAATGCCTTCACTACAGCTGCAGGGACTGAAGGTAAGGTAGACGGCATAGCCCAGACACCGAAGTCAGCCTCCCTGGGGTCAAGAGCAAGTTCAGTGCAAGTTCATTTACTTTTCCGTTGCAGGCTCTAAAGGTGAGGTGGCATTTGGCAGTGTTTCAGAGGAAAGCGGGTGATGAAATGTGTTGAAACATATGCGCGGCCGGCATGAATGGAGAATCAGGTGAATAAACATCAAATACAGAGTCCAGCGAACAGAAACCCTTTTTCCTATCAGTCGAATCACAGCTGGAGGGGCCAGACTAATTAGGTTAGGAAACCCAGAATACTTGAGAGGCACAGGAAAAATCTGAAACTTAGAAGGAAATTTGTCCACGGTGAAGCCACTGAATGAGCTGGTAAGAGAAATTACTCAAAGGCATGGAGCAGAGCCAGGGAAAATAGGCAACAATCGACCAGACATTACAGAAGATTCTGGGGATAAATTGCTCTAGAGAAGTGCAGTGCTTCTTAGGACTGAGTTCAAGGCTACTTAACCATTTCTTGTGTAAAGCCTCCACAGCCAGCTGCTTGGGAATGTTTTTAGCAACTTTTTAAAGACTGAGAAATACCAATTAATCAAAGCAAATCTTTTGCAAAAAAATGTATCTGCTTTGAGAAATATCCACAGGAACACAAAACTGGTACTGAACTAGTCTGGGTTTTTTTGCCAAGCTACCTACTAGGCTTGATGTCTAGGATCCATTGTCCTGTAGCTGCTCAGCAAAAGGAGTGGTCCTGCAGGTGCCAAAATTCTGATACCCAGGAGTAGTCCTAATCTGTGAGCTGCCTCAAAGCATATGACCCCACAGTTTCCAGAACCCTTTTGCAAAACTGGCATTGTAGAAGCCCCAACTCAAACAATGATTTTCAGAGAACAGGCTGACCATTTGGGAGCTGGAGACTTTGAGCAAAAGGGGACTTTGAGATAGAGAGCTCCCCATACCACTTGATATGACTCTGTCACTGTGAATGATGCTTGCTATGCTGCGTAAAACAAACTCCCGATTTTAGAGTCACTCTTTACAGCATTTACAAATATGGGCATGCCCTCCATCAGCAGAGAGTTTAATAGCTTTGAAGTACTTTTTAATAAACAAAATCTTCACATTTTTCAGTACTGAGATCAAAGCATAAGTAATTCTTATAAACATTTTATTTGAACCAACATCAATTTGGCATTTGTTGTATCATTTGCCCCATTCTCATGTAAAAGCCTCCTATTCTGTTTTGCATGTAATTTTATTTAGATTACTGTAATTTCGGTTGCAACTAATCACACACATTAAAAATCAGCTAGCCTTGAATAAGTCTTTATAAAAAGCTTGACACTCTGTGCTGCTCATTCTTGATAATTGATGCATTAATGCACACCTGATTTAAAATGCATAGTACAAATACAAAATGCAAATTACAGCAACCCAAACGGCAATCAAGACTTTCATGGCTCTGCAGAGTGTGCCGTGGTATTCACCAGCTGTAGCCCAGGGGCCAGCAAGCTACATTTAAGCCCTCGTTTGTTAATTTATTCCCAGCGACCAGCTTCCCTGGGAGTGGAGCAGAAGGCTTAGTACATTCACTGGGAGCAAACAGCACTACAAGACCGTATAAACTCAGAAAGACCCAAATCTTGAGGTCTAGTTTCTCACCAACCTGATTTCCAAACAACCCCTCAAGACAAGTACATCCTCCCCTCCAAAAACTTATCAGGCCATTTTATTTTTAAATGATGCAAGTTTTTTTTCTAAAATTGGGGCAGTAACAACTTTTATTTTTTACAGTTACAATTAGATATGGGAGAAATTTGCAGATTCGGAGCCTTTTTATCTCTCTGAGACGCTTGATCCCCAGTGTACTACAGAAGCGCTCTGCAGGCTTTGAATCCAGCCCATGATTCCCCATCGCAGTCGGCATGGCTCTGCAAGACTATGTTCAGAAGCAATTGCTAGATCAGATCCTTAATTTGTACTTGACAATGTTCAACTCATATGCACAGTAGGTGGGCGGGGGTATTTGATGGCTTTCAGATTGTGTGGGGGAAAGGAAAAAATAGACTTTGTTCTGTATTTGGCATGAAAATGATTAATCTCTTTTATATTCTTTTAAGTTGCAACATGGATGTGGAGCGAGAGAGACTTAGATTTTAATCTTTTCACTGAAGTAGAATAATTAAAATGGTTTCACACACTCATTTATTTCCACATGAAATATTCTATTTCAGGCGTGTTTGGAAAAGTGTTTCAGAAGTTAACGATTTAAAGCAAGCAGCTGCATACTGATAACAGGGGAAATATCTCACTGCGGCTTCAGATCACAGGAATCCACTCACCAAAGAAAGAATTTTTCTTTCTAACTTTGAAAAAAAACCCACTGGTTAGAGTGCTAGCCTGAAATTAAAACACATATCTTCTTATTTTGCAAGAAAAACATTGTAAAAATGGGTTGAAAGAGCTGCAGCTCTTTTAAAATCTCACAAACAGTAATTGATTGAGAAAAGAAAAGCTACTGAATTCTTCCTCCGCTAATTACTATTCTTTTGTTATGTACAGACAGAAGGTATGCCACTGTTCATATGGGCACAACACATAGATGTGCCGCTATTCATATTAACTACTGACTGATTATGAACTCTATGCTTGCTATCAAAGTTATGGTTACAGAGGGGTGATTGCAGTGGGTTACATGTGCGCCCTCACTGCAGCGTGCCCTGAGCAGCCTGGAGCGGTGCCTGTCTGCTGGTCTCAGAGTGGAGATTCTACAACCACAAACATCTAATGCAATAAGTGCTTGTAATGATTCCTCGCCCATGTAATAGCCTGCTCTTGTACCTTAACCCCTGACAGCTCAGCTTTATCAAAGGATAAAATGTTCTATCACATTAGTCAATGCTTAGATGGAAAATGTGTTTTGGAAGAACCGGTGATGACTTACAAGTCCATTTGATCAATCTGTTTTTCTGTCCTTGGACTCCTCAAGCATGAAGACAATCAAATCCTGGCAGCATTTACGTTTGATGTCCATCTAGAATAACTTACTGGGTCAAAGAATTATCTCAGTCTGTCACCTGGGGTCACCACAGGGTTTTCTGGGCCAAAGAGTGCCAGTGGCAGGCAGAGTGTCTCTCAGTCAGGCTCCTTGATGGCTCATCAAGATAAAAACAGCTTCTCTATGCTGTGAGAAGTTTTCACCTACAGATGTCTACTGTAACATGTGGGCCCATGATTTTCTCAGCATCTTTTAAAAACTGGGCTTTTTCAAAATTATTTCAATACTCACTCAACAGTTGGATGTTCAGAGTTTGGCAGACTTGGAGAAAAAGATCTGCAAGAGAATTCTCTCCATCATTTATCAGCGGTCCTGGTTAACAGGGGAGGTCCCAGATGACTGGAGGCTGGCCAATGTGATGCCCATCTACAAGAAGGGCCGGAAGGAGGATCCGGGGAACTACAGGCCTGTCAGTCTAACCTCGGTGCCGGGGAAGATTATGGAATGGTTCATCTTGGGTCTGCTCACTGAGCACATTCGTAACAACCAGGGGATCAGGCCCAGTCAGCATGGGTTCATGAAAGGCAGATCCTGCTTGACCAACCTGATCTCCTTCTATGACAAGGTGACCCACCTAGTGGATGAGGGAAAGGCTGTGGATGTTATCTACTGGACTTTAGTAAAGCCTTTGACACTGTCTCCCACAGCATTCTCCTGGAGAAGTTGGTGGTTCATGGCTTAGGCAGGTGTATCCTTCNGATGAGGAGCGGCTGAGGGAACTGGGGCTGTTTAGTTTGGAGAAGAGGAGGCTGAGGGGAGACCTTATTGCTCTCTACAGCTTCCTGAGAGGAGGGTGTAGTGAGGAGGGTGTTGGTCTCTTTGCCCAAGTAACAAGTGATAGGACAAGCGGTAATGGCCTCAAGTTGCACAAGGGGAGGTTTAGATTGGGTATTAGGAAAAATTTCATTACTGAAAGAGTGGTGAAGCGTTGGAACAGGCTGCCCAGGGAGGTGGTGGAGTCCGCATCCCTGGAGGTGTTCAAAAAACATGCAGATGTGGCACTTTGAGACATGGTTTAGTAGTCATGGTGTTGTTGGGTTGACGGTTGGACTAGATGATCTCAGAGGTCTTTTCCAACCTTTATGATTCTATGATTCAGGGTTCAGAAAGTCACACTCATGTTATCAATACTTAATTTGTCCTGAACTCAGACTTAAGCCTAGAAGGAAGCATTAAATATTGTAATCTTCTGAGGATCACAGGCTTTCATACAGTTACCTGTTTCTGAGCCCTCCATAATGTATGTTTGATTACTCATTTCTTCCATGTGAGATTTGACTGTTGATTTGAAGACATCCAGACATGGAAAGCTCTCCACTTCTCTTCATGGCTTGTTCCAGTGGCTTATCACTCTCACTTGTTTCTGAATTAAACCTGTCTGATGCTGGCTTTCAGCCATCTATTCTTGTAATGTCTTTCTCATGAAGACAGACATCTTTGGGTAAGTCAGGATCAGGCAGTGCCAAGCTAAGTCTGCTCAAGCAAAATGCTCTGCAAAAATGGTTGTTAGCATTTTTAATTATGAACTCTTTATATATTTATTTAAATAAATTGAAATTAAAAAACACAGTGAATTAGTGCTTTATATAACATTTTAAAAGGCATATGGTTTCATTTTAATATTTCTCTAGGCAGGCATTATTGAGAATTGGCACAATAAAGAAAACTACATATTTGTTCTTCTGCTTTGTATAACGAACATCTGCATTCTTGTCTACCTCAAGTGTCTGTTTATGAAGTCAGAGAAATCCACTGTCTAAGGGGTAGGCCAGAACAGCACTGGAAACTCAAAAGAAATACCAGCCGATGGTCTGGCTAACTAAAGAGAATGAAATAAAACTCAAAGTTTCACCTGTCTCTAATGAAACTCATAAGGAAAAACCTTAAAGACACAACTATGGCATTCAATAGCTGTATTATCATTAGAAAGCCGTTTCTCCTCTGCCAGCTCTACCCTGAAATCAGGATGGACAGAGAAAGTGAGGCCTCAGATGCCCAGAAGAAACAGGAATTACTCAAAAATGCAGAAAACACAGCAGAAAGAAGAAGAAAAGGATCTGGGTCTGCTTCCACTGAAACCTATGGAAGTTTTCCTCTCAGTGCTAACGTATGCTTTACTGCTTTGACTGAAACATTTCTTCTACATAGTCCTTTCAAATTCAAGAACTGTTAATGTCACTCCCTATGTCAATGTCACTGTGTTGGTGTGGGTCCATCTGCTGTTTGCTTACAGGCTGGGTTTGGAAGGATGGCACCATAAGGACATAGTGAAAACCTGAGACAAGCACAAGAATGCTTTCTAAATTCACCACCCTCAAAGCCCACAGGGATGTAAAATCAGGCAGAGTGCCCAGGGGCAAGAGCAGAAAAAGTAAAAATATTAACAAACAAACAAACAAACAACTTGCAAAGTACTACTCTAGAAAGTTGCTGTCACCTTTATAATACATTTCAAAGACCCCTACAAAGCAAACTAGCCAAGATTTATTTTAATAATTGCAACAATGGTCTAGTTGTTGTTGTTCTCCACCACAGAGGAACAACACTGCCCTTAAGTAATCATTGTGAATGAATCAATTGCACAATTACCATTAGTGCAGTTATCCAATTATGCCCTTTCACGCAGCTAAAGGAAATCAAAGACAATCCATGTACATTAATGTGCAGCACCTTTCCTGCAGGATACTCTGGCATCCCATTAAGTGCTATTTCTGGAGACTGCCTGCAGCAGATTTAAATTCTGCTTGAATAAAGGAAAGATAATGTTACTTCAATGTCTTTGAGTCATCTGGGGTTTGTTTTGATCATAGTTCAGGAATATTCGCATGGTTCCCATACATACCGTAAGAGTATTTTTGTAACATAAAATTCTCCTTTCTGAGGTCATTTATTTTACTTTCAATGCAGCCGTGCTGATAAATGAGAGATGAAGGGGCATGAGAACTCACTTCCCCATTTAATCACAAACTCTAAGCAATAAAATGTACTCCCTAAGTACCAAGAATAGTTTTGCACCAAATCTTACACATGGAAACTCCCATGACTTTTAATTAGCAGAGTCAAGAACTACAGGCTCATCTCTGAGGCCACCTCTATACCCCTTTATTAGGTTAATCCTGAGGGCAGCTGAGGCTGAAGCACTCCTGTATCCATACCAAAGCCCTTTAGGGCACCCTGGCAGACCCTGAGCATGGGGTCTACCCCCAAGCCCTTGTAACTCTCTCCCAGCTTGCTTACATTACACACACCTAGGGCCCTAACTTTCTGGCCCCCTATAAATGGCTCTGTTTGGCTAACATTACTGTTTACCACTGCCATTTAACACAAAAAGGGAAGAGGTGGGGATACCCAGTCCTGAGCTCCCTGCACTAGCCACCGGCAGCCAGAAGCTGGCATTGAATGGAGCAAAGAGCATTTACATCCTCAGGCTTCCCTGAGCACCTGCATGGACATAGGCTTTATTCCATTGCAAAGGTCAAAGACCATTGCTATTGCCTGTTAAAAACGTCTTTGCTTTCCTCATTCCCATGCTTTGCTCATATTTGTACAGCAGGGCTACAAATAAGTGCACTCTCATGCCCTGTAAAATCTCAGTCTACTGTGGGATGTCCTGGAAACCACTGTGGAGCCAGGCCTACCATGAAGACTGTGATGACTTGCCACAGCAGAGGAAGCACAAACAAGGCTATCTCTCTGTTTTTCTAAAAAGGCAAAAGAAACCATGCTGAACCCAAGGAAACCCACTGCAGGGCATTTTGTGATGGGGAGTGTCACCGAGTCTGAAGGACGGCCCCTTTAAGAAGACAAGGAGGGAAGACGTAAAAGCTTGAGAACAGAGAAATTAGCTGCTTGTAGAGCTGTGCTGGGCTACTGATTAATGTCAGTCATGGCTCCATCTTCTCTGTGTTTTCTTAGCCTTCATGTCCACCATACACCTACTCATTGGGTAGTTCTGGTAGTGCCTAATGGGAGCCAAACTGTGCAGTAGGCACAGCCACCACAAACTTTCTTGTTAGGTGGCTTCTGTGTCAACACTAGCTCTGGCAGGGGTGAGGTGGTTTTGCTGGTATATCTGTCACCCTGTCTTGGGATGCTGCAGCACCACTTTCCAGGTATTCATATACCCAACTGGAGGAATATACCTCTTGGCAGTGACCACTGATCATTGGGCATAAAAGGATGTAGGAGGTAGAAGAAAGATGGTGTCGCAGCCAGGTGAAGGGCATCATTCATCTGAAATCAGCAGCACATTCCCTCACCCTCACACCTTGAAAAAGCCACTGCACTAGAGGTCAAGTCTTAAGGTCCCCCTCTCAAAGGTCCCTTCAAAGCAAATCTTGCAAGAGTAGAAAACTGGCAAACTTCTTGGTCCTCCCTGGATCTTTGCTTGGGCTGATACAAGTGTGGAAGCCAAGGCAGGGGTAAAAAAACCAAAACTGACTAGTGATTGAGATTTCTGGCTGGGAAACATCAGACTGGGGTAAGACTTCTGGGAGAAGCTGCCACTGTCTTACTTTCTGGGGCACACCAGGCTGCTCAGAAATAGGTTTCTGGCATGTAGGCATGGACAGAATTAGCGGATGCCTGGCCCAGGAGGGAATCGGCTCCATGTGGCTCACATAGCACCATCAACCAACCTGGATAAACATTGCAAGCCTGGGACCGGGAATTGGAGGAGCAGGTGTCAGGGCATCAGGGGAGGCAGTCAGCCAGCCAGGTGCTGCGTACTGAGCAGATCAGCACCTTACGGCAAATAAGTTTGCATCAAACAAGGACCGTTCTTGTCAAGGTTTTTTCTGACTTTGTGTAAAGTGGCTGTGGAAAGCTCTGGCTTGCTCAGAAATGCCATAGGGGCTGAGTCTGAGGATGGGAGCATGGCAGGCACCTTCTGCAGCTGCTGGCGTGGACGCACTGAGCACACACACGCCGCATCGCCCTCCCACCCGCTTCTCCTGCTGCTGCTGACAGGGAAGATCTGAGTTCAATGGCCATCTGACCACTAGTGCAGGAATGGGGAACCATGTTCGAGTGTGACGGGGGAGGCTGACGGACGGGAGAAAGCGTCCTGCTGTCCACGCTAGGCACCCTGACCAGGGCTGCAGCCGTATTGTCCTGCCTGGGAGTCCTGCCACCGCAGGGACACCTGCCCACAGGCAAAGCTGGTCCTGGCACAGCTCAGCTGGGCTGGCACTCCTGCCTGGGGAGATGCTGGCAGGGACAGAGGCACACTGGGGCAGGCACACTCTGAGGGACTGCGGCTGTGGGCGACCCGCTCGGAACAGAGCAGGAGGAAAAGCGCTAAGTGGCAGAGAGCAGCAAGATGACATCAGTGTGTAGTTTTGTGAGGCAACACACCGTAAGCACAAGCAAGAAGCAATGGAGGTTGATGCAGAAAAGACAAGGGTAAAAAAAGACATGAGCAAGTGTATGAGCAGAATACCTATGCTTACAGTCTTAAGTCAAAATATTTCCCTCAGAATGAAAGTTAGAAGGAAAAGGTAAAGGAAATCTAATGTGTATGGCCATGAATGAAAGCCCTCAATCTCAAAAGACCAAAATGGGAAGAATAAAGCTTATTTCAATGTGTGTTATATTCCCTTTTCAAAAAACACCTGGTTCTGACACTTGAATGCATTTAATCACATCTGTCCTATTTAGCAACAGAGTGAATGACCTGAATTGTACGAAAATTGTTGCTGGCCCAAACATGACTCACTAGGAATGAAAGCCAGCCCCATTAATTACTTTCTGCAGAGCATTCCCAAAAGTGCGTTATTCACATTGAAGTTCTAAGCATGTTGTAGTTCATGAGGCAGAGGTGGGAACACCCTTATCCAGACACAGGCAGAGGGCTATGCCTTCGGATTGAGCGTGCATAAACTTGTGGGAGAGGAGAGTGACAAAAATGACACAGAATTCAGTAGGATTAATTAACTAGCTCTAAGTGAAGTGCTGCCATAATCATAAAGGAAGACACGATTAAATGTACAGAGAATTTGATGGGAATTGGGTGACCTATAATCAGTTACAAATTTTGATACTTACCAGCTCTCTGTCCCTATCCTGCCTGTGACTCCATATATGTGTCTCTCCTGCCTGGTCAAGTATGAGCTCATCAGAACAGCAAGTGTCATATCCAGTGATGCTGTGTGACTTCCAAATTTTTATAGACCTTCTGAGCTTACGTGACTGTTACATCTAAAAGTGATAGTAAAGCTTAATGAAACAGTGAGTTGCTGCATAAATATTTTATCCTATGTTCACAAAAATATAAAAAACTCCCACTTGGTGCATTCTATGCTAAACTCTTTTTTTGTAATGAACATGTTAAAAGGCTGCTGTGTTACTATTCTGAATCGTTCTGAAAATACTTGCCCTGATTATGCAGTAGTAGGCATGTGCAGTTGATTTGAAGGAGCTGAACTTTGCATCAAATTTCCCCTGGGTACTGTGTGAAACTGCACAATAAATGAGTGTTGCTCTAACTTAAACAGATACTGACTCTTTGGAGACATGAAAATAAAAATGTTGTGGTGTTAAAATGCAGCCCTGACAGGTCTATTACACTCTTCACAAAGTCTGATAGTTTTCTTCTAACAGTAGCTGTCTTAAAAATTAACGATGCATACTTTCAATGTTATCTCATTTCTGATGCACAACTCAGTAGACTCAGATGAGATTCCAGCTAGATGAGTATGCCCTCGGTGTATAAGGGAATGGGTTCAGATCACCAAAAGCTTTTCTTCTGTGTAATTTTATTTTTCTACTTAATCTACAGGGACTTTCTGTGAGATCTTTCACTCTGTGTTCTCCCTTCTAGTTGTCATAAGACTGCTTTAGATCTCCATCTTGGGTTACAAATTCCATACAACAGTGTAAAAATGGGGGGTTTGTGACTGAAGTTTGGAAAAAAACTCAAATATTTTAAGTTGCAAAGCAGAAAAAAACCTTTCTTCTATAGCACCTTTTACATTTTCCAATTATATTTGAAACGATGCCGGCAGATGAGAACTTTCCTCCATAAAGATGTATACAGCATTTGGAATATTGAAACTCTCAGCATAACTGTTATGATAAATTCCCACAGCCATATTATCACTGAATAACAATGCAGGAAGTAAACAGATTCTAGCCTTTTAATTTGGACTCATTTAAAATTAATTAATCCCTGTAGTTATATGTCAAACATGTAAACCAGCTTCCTAAAGGAGCGTCTCTGTGATTTAACACAACTTCTTGCCCACTCCCATCCAGTCGGCTCCTTCCAGCGCAGAAAAAGCCTGGGAGAGTAGGTAAAATCGGCATTCTGACCCAAAGGCTGGCAGATTTGGCTCTGCTGGGGAGAGCAGGACGTGAGGGAGTACAGCTCAGAATCCCTCATCTAGCTGGGGCCTCAGATTCCAGCAGACACGTACGTGCCAATAGGCGATGGATATACACACATCCAGTATTCCTGGTATGGGTGAAATCCTGAAACTGCTGTTGTTTTTTCCTTTGCATCTGAATGGTGATTTACGCTACTTGAGCATACCCTGCTAACATCAATCGATTCATCTCTAAATGAGAATTAATGAAGATGTATGCTTAATACCAAGCTGGGCTGGCCAGGTGCCCAGGTATTGGGAGCTATGCGTTTTCCATTACTGGAATGCATTTACTCTCACTGATGTGCAGGAGTTGGATGTTATTGTTATTCTTTCCAAATTTAAAAAAAAAAAAATACTAACGCAGAGGCAGAATATCCAATTAGTACTATAGGACTGAAAAATAGTAACCCAAGTTCGGTCAACAGGGCAAAGTGCTCACTTTGTCTGGGCGGCATTTTAGTGAAGGCATTCCTAAAGGAGCTGTGAGATTTGATATGAAATGAAATGCTTTTGTCAGCCTTCAAAGCATCTGATCTCCCAGGAAATGAAAACTTATGGAACTGAGTCTTACTTAACTCTTTGTTTCAATAGAAAGAGCATTATGGAAATTTCCTGGTGAAAAAATGTTTGAATTTACACAAATTTCAGATCCTTACAGTGCTGGTGACATATGTTAAAAGATGCACTGTAAGCTGCAGAATGATATCTGCTTTACAGAGGGTCCATTTTTCTTTTTTCTATATTATTTTCCATTATATGAATGACAGAAAAAGAAATGGAAGTTAATTTTCTGATAATATTTTCTTTTGAAGACTGAAACCTATGCTCAGCAGAGGCTGAATTTTGTTCCATCTACCTCATCTGCTCTGAAATATCCCAGAGCCACGCAGCTCCAGCTGCAATAAAAATATTTCTGCCGCATAATATAACAAAAAATGTAACATAAAAAGTTAAATAGCTATCTGCATCTCTTTTGGTTGTGTAGGCATAGGTATCTTTTGCTAGCACCTCCCAGTGGAGTAATCCTTTTCATTTTTATTCTGGAAAGGAGTTCGGCTCTGAGCAGTCTTAGCTGCTTTCCCTGGTACAGTTCGCTGGCTGAACTGAGACAGGCGGCCAGCTGCTTTGGAAGAAAGACGAACCTTTATGCTTGCTAAAATCCTTGCTGCGATATCACGCATGATTAAGGGCAGTGCATTTTACTGGACTGTGGAAGCTGAAAAGCACATAATCGCGTGCTTTATGCTTATTTACGTTAAGGTGCAACTTCGGATCACCTGCCCAGGTGACCACTTTGACTCCCAGGCACGCCTGCAGCGTGCGGACCGATGCGTTGGAACAGGTAAGGTCCCGGCGCGTAGAGCGAGAGTTTTACCTTCACTCTTAAGCTGGCATCACCCAAGATTTCATATCACAGCCACGCTGGAAGCTGCAACTATCAGCGCACTTGGCTAGCTGTTGCTTTATTTAAATAGCAGTTGATGGTTTACTAGCATTTAATTAAACTCATATACTGATAGAGACAGCACAGTTGAAACCAGCTAAGCTTTGGTAGCCTGTTCCCTTGGATGCAAATGGAGTTTTGTGCCATGGATTCTGACACAGGAACCAGGATGACAAAATGAAAATTATCCCTCGGACATCACCCCGCGGTACCGGGCAACAGGGAACTGGAACTGAACGCTGCTGCCCAGTCTGAACTGTCTGTCCTAGAACAACATTTTTCACGTTGCACATTCTCTGCATATTTTTTAAACATCTGTAATGAACCATAGCTATACGTATGTATGTGTGTATACAAGCACATGTGCCCTAACACATACATGTAAGTCTATCTGCATATTTTAATATATATTTATTTACACACATATTGGGCTGTTCTCACAATGGAAAACTGTACCTGTTCCCAAAAGTGACTATGTGATCCCAGACAAGGAGCTTCATCCTGTAAGAAGATTAGACGTATTAGCTTCCAGTACATTTGATCTACTCTTGCTGGAACAAACTTAAACTCCTTTTACATATTAGGTTTAATAGGAAATGTGTTGTCACTCTCTTGAACAATAAAAAAATCGTTGCAAGAAGCTATGTGTGTTCCTGATGCAGCCGTAAGCTCTTCGGGAACAATTTTCACATACTTTCCAGCAAAGTTAGACGGCTTTGTCCCAGATTCTAATGCTACCCTGGGGGGATTAAGCTGTTCAGAGGTTGCATCAAGTTCTGCACAGATCCTCGGGAAAACATAGTTGCTCATCCTGGCTGCAAGTTTTTAGGTGAGAGGTTGCGCCGCTGCTCCGTGCTGTCCGCAGGCCAGCAGAACTGCATAGTTTTGTGAAGGGACAGAACACTGGATTGTTGCAGGGCTGCAATGAATTATTTTCCTGATCCAGTACAAGAGATGCCACAATTTTTCAATTCATGGTTCTCCATGAAGCTAGGATGAGCATGTTGATGCAAATAAGCAGGCAGCCCAAAGTCCTTAAATCGCTGTTTTTACTAAATTACTTTGTGATATAGTGACATAGTACTTTCGGAGATCTTACTCTGACTATTTTTAAACCAACAATTAACCACAAGCTGGTATGAAACCGGCACCAAAGGAACTGAACAGCAAGCTTCCCTGCTGTTATAAGCACCTATAAAATAATTTATAAACTTCTAAGTTCAGATTTGACAGAGTGCTTGAGCATACGCCAATTTAAAGTATGTAAGAAGTCCCTTCGGCTTACATCTGTGAAGACTGGGGAGGAAAAGAACACTGTCAACTTACAAAAATATTTGAGAAAAGAGAACTCTCTGGAAGTGCATATTTACTAGATAATGTAAACTCACTATGAAGACTTCACCTGAAGCTTTCCGAATCCTCTACTACAGCCACCAAAGAAAGCTTTCTCAAATGTAAATCTGAATTGACTCAGAGAATCAGATGACAAAAACTGATGAAAAAAGCTATAAAACACTATAAAACCCAGCAGGCGTCAAAGGGCAGGTGAGATCTCCTGTCAGTTGACCTCTTACCAGTTTCTTACCCCTGGGGTTGTTTTAACCTTTTACATTTCCACTTGTTCCTGATATACATTTACATATTTTGGGTGGGTCTGTTCCTTTGATCTTGAGAAATCAAGCTTGCAGACACCACACGTGGAGGCTCCAGGTGATCCTGGACGGCTCTTGTGCTTTGACAGCTCGTGCACCTGCCAGAAGCAAGGCTATTCTGCCCAGTTAGTAAGAACTGATTAAAAGGAGAAACTGAGACGGGCTCTTCCAACCCCTCCACACAAAGAAGGGTAAGGCAGGAGTGAAGGTCTCTTCAGCATTGCCAAAGCCTCCGAAGGCAGCCACAGCACGAATCCTTCCTCCCCGTTAGTAGCATTTCCACCACCACTCCTGCACCCAGCATGTTGCCGCTCGCTACCAACACCTTACTATACATTTACAAGGAGTGGGTGGGTGGGGTAGAGTAACAGGGTCCTCCCCCACGGCATAGATGAGGAAGTATTCGGCAATTTAGCACGAATGAATGATTCAATAGTTTATTTTAAATGGAAGAAATTGGATCTGAAATAATTACATTTTCTGTATTTTGAGTACTATAATGGATAACACAAAACAATGTAAACATTTTAAAATGCTAGAATAATGCAAAATGACTGTTGTTGTAACACAAGGCAAATATAAGCAACCAGCAGCATTTAAAAGGCGACGACAGGCAACAGATCAGATGAAGCACTAATTTATATATCACAGCAGAAATGCAACTGCTCTGCAGGCTTTTTCATATTGTAAGACAAGAAAAAGATCAATTACCGGTAGTCAAACCTGTGAAAGAATAACTAAACCACAGCATTTGAAAAGTAGCTTTGTATACCAATTTCCAGACAAAATGTAACTATGATTTGATTTATTGCTGAGCATATTGCTCTAATTTTTGTAATATTTGTGTCGTTTTGTATTTTTTGTATTCTGGAGAAAATCACATGTTGCTGAAGTGCCCATTTCCTCTTAAACAATGGCACCATTAAATTAGAGCAATGTTAACAGTCACCACTTAAGAAAAAAAAAACCCACAAACAAACCAAAAGTTGTCATTGTAGTAGGGCAAAATCCTGCTTTGAAAAACGAGGTAAATAAAAATACAACTATGGCAATATAAGCCTAAAAAGGTTTTCATAAAGCGCATAAGGTTCTGTTGTACCAATTCCTTTAGGAAAAAAAGTCTCGCAAATGTATCTCCAAAGCAAGTGTTAAACTGCAGTTGTATATCACTTGAGTTTAGGAGCTGCCGTTGTGACATTTGACTCTTATTTTCCAGGTAACACAATAATATTCACTTAAAAACAGCGATTATGAGGCAACAATCATATATATGTATATATTTGTAACTACACCTTCAAGTAGGTCACTGAAGATACATTTATGCTGGTAAAATTACTCAAAGGGCAGCTATACACATTCTGCATGAACTGCTGAAGAATGGCATTATCTATTAGACTTAAAAAAACCTTCTCCAGAGCAGTTTCATTTCTGAAAATGGAAATTCATTAAAAATTATAACAAGAATTAAAGAAGCTGAAATCAAATCCAGCCTTCAGATTATTCCCCTAAGACAAATTGCACTGTTTGTTTTCTAACTGTTTGACTTGACAAGGAAAAGTTATTGAGGAATGTTTTACTGATGAAACAAAGAGGCCCAGACATTGTAGCAAAGAATTAAATATAATTATATCATAAAAAAAAAGACTTGAAACATCAAAATAACTTGGAAGAATGATTAAGTGTGTAAGCAAGTACTAGAACAGACGTAATGTGATTTGAAAACTAAGCAATTAGCTAAATTTTCAAATTCATTAGAGACTTATTAACCTAAACTGTCTGGAGAAGTTCTTGATATATGGATTCACTTGACTGTATGCATTTAACCCTCAGCTTTTCATCCAGAAGGAGGTACCAGTGATGTGAAATAAACAGAGCAAAATTCACAAAGCTCAGAGATCCTCAAGTATGTTAATGCCCTCCTGGGAACCTGAATGGAGGAAACATAGAAGAAGTTGAGATCACAAAAGAAACTGAAAGACAACTCGGAACAGTACAGTTAATATGCAGACAAAAGTTGCTGTATTTCCACATTTGTATTTTCATTCTGTTCACAAAGTTTGGATTTAGGGCATTCAAGTTAAATGTTTGCATGTTTATACAGAACAAGTAAGAATTCTCTCCTTGATAGATCTATGGTACTATTCTCTGCTTTATCCTTCCTCTTAGGTCTGCGTTTTTAAATTTAAAGGCCTCAAAATATTACAATCAGTTGTGGTGCTGGAGGAAGGAACTTCGATTGCAGAAGTGCATTCACACCTTCTTAACTAGCTGAGGTCAGGCAGCCAAACCCCGTTCTTAGCTCTACAAGAAAGCAAGAGACAGAATCTTAAGAAACCACTTTTTAGCATTTTGAAATGATCAGCCATGCAGTAAACTAGATTAACCCTAACTGGAACAATCCTGCAGCAAAGAAAAATGGACAGGATAATAGCAGTAATGTTATGACAGCATCTATTTTTTTGGAGTATGTCTCAAGTATTTAGGTACCAACAACATACTACTGAACACAGTCCAAAGGTTATTTCTGATACTGGATTTGATTAGGAAATTAATTTTCTCCAATCATAAAAGAAGTTGCTTTTTCATTTTTCAGAATCTTTTTTCCATGAAAACCCAAATATTTTCACCGCATACAATTTCCATGAACATATTTTCAAATATGTTAAATCCGTTTCTTTATAAAAGCAGCTCAAGGTATTATATTTATATGATATCTTAAAGTCTTATTTTAGCCTAATATTTCACATCAAAAAAGCATCTGAAAGATGGCTTTGTTGAAATTTGTGTACCATAGCTTTCTAATTAGAAGAGAAATTCCTAAATGCTGGCTTGGGACAATCCACCTTTTAGAAGAAACAGTCCACTAGATCTCTAGCCCTTATATGCAAAACTGCTGAGAATTTTTACCAAATTCCAGGTGTGTGGATTCCCTGCCTTCAACTTGTATGCATACGATAACCTTGCAGCAATGGTCGCAATTACTTTCATGTAAAATAACATCATTATTACTATATGTGATGAATTTGTAGCTTCTCATTTGCTAAATGAAATTTTGCAACTAAAACCAAACACCAGTATCATATGACAACACAGGAGCAGAGCAACGGGAAGAGTTCTGCAGAACAATGGAAACGGCTTGGGAATTTCATTGCTGCTACTTTGAATATGCCTGTTCTAGCACCAAAGTTTGTAATGATGCAAATCCTTTTTAAAGCATTTTTCTGTACTAGCATGTATTCTCCTTTGGAAGCTCTGCTCCTCTGATTGTTCTTAGAAGCCAAACTTCCCTTTCATAGTAGATTTTTTTACTGTGAAAAACGATAGGATGGCTTTTGCTAATAAAAGACTAAGCATGGAGACTGTTTTTTAATTTGACAGCAAATATAAAATAGTAAACAGTCTTTATTTAAACTGAATAACTATTCAAGTCTAACTCTTGGGAAGGTTTTGAGCTCCAGATTTAGACCACCTACATTTAACTTTCAACATATGTGTTAGATGTCAAAACATTAATTAAATTCAATGGATATCTAGCAGACATACCCAACAGACTCTACAGAGCTCACGCAGCAGCAGATATCCTGCCCCCACCCCACAGGCTAGGCACCTCAGCCATCCTGGAGATTCCAGTGGCCCAATCTCCATGGCCTTGAAAAAGAACAATGTGCCCAGTGTAGTCCAGACCCCTAAAAACGGGGACAGGATGGGGGTATCTCAAACTCATGCTTAATATCTAGCTACTCTTTTATGCCAAAGGAAAGCCCGAGTCCTTCCCCAGAGAGTGGGGGTTTATCTACATATGGGTAAAACCAGAATGAATGAGAATGATTCAGTATTAGGATCAAATGTTCAACTTCTTAAAATGTTAAATACTTCTCTCACATTGCTTTATTAACATACCCACTATTTTCACCAGCAAAACAAAGAAGAAAATTAGGATTATGCTGTGATTTCCTGGACAAGGTAAGAGGCTGTGCAACTTGGCACGTTAGTCATAAAAACCGACCCTTTTTGCAAGTTAATAGTAAAAAAAAGTTTTTATTGTAATGAATTATAGAGCCAAGTCCGTCCTGTTGACTACATCATTGAATTCCATTGTAAGACCTTCTCACCCATAAATCTTGCTACACAGTAAATTTGAAAACTTACAAGTAATTCTCAAGTGTTCAAATGAAAACATACACTCTGAATGCATGTGTAGTAATACATAATAAAGAAATTCAGAGCAAAGCTTTTCAGAATCAAAATTGTAGGCACCGATTCAAGAGCAGAAGTTATTTCAGCTCTAGTTTTCTTTTTAAATCATCAACACCAATGAAGAATCCATACCAATGGGATTCTTAGAAATCACATTTTAAGCACCTGATGGAAGACACTATCTCCTCTCCGGGGTTTAAGCGTCACCCACCATGATCAACTTGATCCTGTGGCATTTAACTCATAAATAAGAAAAAAAAAAAATCAGATTTTTTTTTTTTTAATTTAAGTAAAAAAATAAAGTTCTGACCATTCTCACAGACACTGTTTCTGTTCATCAGTCCTCAGTGAAAGTCACAGACTTTGGACCTACAGATATCTGTGCTGAATTGCTAAAACAGATCACCTCTGAAGAAGAACCATGCCTGAACTGCCTGGCTTGAAGGAGGAGAGATGAAATGCTAGACCCATGAACAGAATATGCTGCATACTGAAGTATGAAGGTCCTATATGGAAAGCTTCCATCCATATAATGGACTATCTTTAGAGAGGCAGACAACTGGTATATAAGTTCACTGGAGGAAATTTATCCACACAAAGAAAGGAAGGACATAAAGTGCATCTCTGAGACAAAATGCACATTTGGCTATTTGTTATCATGTACATTGAAGCCAAAAGCCAGATTAAAAGATGCACAGTTTATATTTTGCTTCTTTATTGCTACGCTTTCCTATTTGTTTTGTATAATATACATTTTTGTGCTGTTGTGCCTGTGTGACCCTCTTGCTTACGTCTATGTTTTCTTTTGAGTTAACATACTCCATTTATCTCTGAAATAGTTAACTGTATAGGCTACTCCTTCCTACGTGTTTTACTACTGATAACTTGTGATAGGCACTAGGTCAATAAAACTGGTGGGTTTCATATGCTGCATGTATCCTTAATATTCAAAGGAATATTCATAGGAAAAGCTTGTCCTATCCTGCAAGACTGTTAATGACAACCACCCATGATGTGAGTTGAAATATCTGGTCACATAACCAAATTTACTCCTTTTGTATGACAGGCCATTTTGTCCCTGGATTAGATCTTAGCACCACAAAAGCATTTACCCACCCCACTTCATGTAATGATATTAAATAATATACATATACATATATAATTCACTTTAATGGTTTATGGTTTTAACTTCAGCTCAGACTCAAAGGAAACTCAGCAGCACAAAAAACCCGTTTATTTTAGTCTGAGGAAAATGAGCCAACCAAAATACAAATTTAAGCCAAATTCTAAGTTCTACTAAGTACAAGATGCCTTAGTATTTAACGTTGCTTGTTTCATAAAACAAAGCAAAGCTTTATTTACTACTGTCCAATAAAACCAAGAAATTTAGCTTCTGTTACCTTGGTTTTTTGCTCAAGAAACCATTTATTTAGTAAAGTGATTCCTTTGGAGACAGCTGATATCCTCCTCCTGATCCAGAAGAGTAGGAACTATTATAGATATGTGGTATTATTTTAATAATAAAAATATTTAAAATTTCTAATGAGCATACCCAGAGTTTTCTTTCAGTACTCCAGAGCATCCTAAATAGAAGGCTTACTTCTTTTGGCTTTCTTTAACTTTGAATAACCTTCTTCTTTCTGTTAACAAAAACCAAACAAACAAAAAGGTAAAAAGCAGTAAAGCAAACAAGGCAGTAATACTAAGCTAACAGCTCAACTAAAAAGTTGCTTCTGAGTGAAGTGCTTAGTTGAATGGTATGAGAAGTAATTAATAAAAGTTTTTATTTTCCAATGTCAATATAAAGTGTATTATATGTACAGTAGGTAAATAAGTAAAACCAGAGCTATTTTGAAAATACCCTTTTACATGCTGACAGCCAAGACTTTCAAAACCAACCGATCATTTTTGGTGTCCAAATTTGAGATAATCACAAAGGCTTACTCTTCAGAGAAGTGTTTAGCAGCGTCCCCAGTCAGCACCATTGCATTTTAGTCTGGAGAGAGGAGGTATCAGACTAATGAGCATTGGAGAGTCCATCCCTACCCCAGTTAATAGACAAGGCCTTCTCCTATTCCTGAGACTCGAGCTAAAGCTTCCCTAGGGCTGTGCATCCACCTCATTTGGCTCCATCAGTGCCAGCGCTGCACGGGCAGCATGGCAGAACTTGCTGTCTCCTGCCACTTTCCAAAAGCAGCTTGCAGAGCTCAGGCTGGTACTCGCAGCCTGCCTGGAGAGAGAGGAATGGCATGGGGCACTTGTGACTCGTGACTAGGACAGGACAGTGCCCCTTCCTCATCCCACCAGTGCCGCCAGACCAGCTACAAGCTCTCTGCTTGTCCAGTCTGCCCAAGCTGTAAAGCTAGCTCCAATGCTCACAGGCTCTAGCGTGGCTGAGTCATTCCCAGTGGCTGGCAAAAGACTTCAGCGCTTCATTCACGTTACAAGGGAAGTCTCCCTTCAGTACTCGGACCCCTGGGCTGTTATTCTTATAACCACAGTTATATTTAGTTGCTGTTTTTCTTTTCTTCTTTGCGAGACGGGCTCCTGATTCTACTGCTGTAGTGTTGCAGTGCTGGGCCTGTAACTAGTGACCGAGCTGTGGCCCTGTGGAAGGGCCTTTCCCAGCTGCAGGTGGATGGGGCCAGCTCAGAGCAGCTGGGCTGGCGTTCCCCACACCAACTCCTCCCTTCCCTGCTGCAGCCTGAGCTCTGGGGTGCGAGCGTGTTCCTGCGGCAGGCCCCTGAGGCTGCTCTATTGGCCCTTTCTGAACTGCACGGATAGCACAGGCTCTGCTCGTTTAATTACGGGCAAAAGTTACAGAATTGTCTTCTATTTGGCTTTAAAAGCATAACAAAAGAAAAAAAGATGGCAGATAAAATTTAGTGTTAACAAATGCAAATTAAGTGGAAGAATCTGAATTATGGATACATACTCTTAAGTTCTTAACAGTTAATGAGTATGTTGACAAGGTAGGTTTCTATATCGCAACATGTGACTAGGCAAAGGCATTTCGGATCAGGCATGGGTAATGAGACCTCAAATAGCCACGCTTGCAATGAAATACAGAAGGCAAGGGAACCTGGGTGAAAAGGGAGTCAAGTGCGTGCAACTTTTCCTCCTGTCTCATTTTGCAGAGCTATTGCACAGTATTTTCAGTTGGCTATTGGCAGAAATAATACATAGTTATCCATGTAAGAAAATACAATTGTGCTGAGCATTGGAGACTTGGGACCTGTTCCTTCTAATGGGCCTAATTTGTAGGTAGTGTAAACATAGCGAACGTGGTTGTAAGGAGAAGGAGGTGGAGGATACAACTGAGTTTTAAAGAACTGATATTTAAAAACAGCAGTGTAGCCCAGTAGTAAAAACAATATTTAAGAATAATGAAAAAAATATTTTGAAGAGGAATTTGAAAGTACACACTATTATCATTACAGCAGCATCTGGAGGAAAAAGTATTAAAAAAAAAATTCATATCAGGAACCTATCTAATTGCTGCTGCTGACACCATCTAGTAATACACTAACAACCTAAATATATTAAATAATTAAGAGAATGTAACTTTTAAAAACCCAGAATGAATTACAAATAGCCTTTTGGAACTCATTTCGACAGAATGTGCTGAATTTGAGCACTTAGGATACAACACTTACCGAGCCAATGAGAATGCCCATAGTTACATTGGGCAGGATAAAACTGATTTCTGTAAGATCAGAAAATCTACTTCCGAAACATATTTACATTAAGTAACATCATTAAACATTTTCATTTTCATAGTATCTTTTGCAGAAGACAAAATGCATCTTTGAAGTAACAGTAACATAACTAATGGTTAAGGTTAATTTTGCCCTGGTTAAGGTTAATTTTATCCAGAGCAGGCTCAACAAGATTTCTTGGTTTCCCTGCTTTAACTGGAACATGCTAAAATGAAAACATTTACATTTTCCTTTTTATCTCTTAATTCAGGTCCCTGTAGACTGGATTAAGAGGTATACGTATGGGAGTTTTTTACCTGTCGTCTTCTGGCACAAATTTTCTTTACAGATCCTTCCGTGTGGCTCTCCGTGATTGAGGGAGTCGGTTTTGAGGGCACTGTTTCACATGTCAGATACTCGTTCCCTGTAATCATCTTAAAGTATGGAAGTTTATACTTTCATTTCGGGACATGGTTTAGTAGGCATGGAGGTGTTGAGTTGACGGTTGGACTAGATGATCTCAGAGGTCTTTTCCAACCTTAATGATTCTATGATTAGCAAAAAAACCCTGTAGTTTTCTACTTGTTAAAATGACCTACTTTTTCAAAAGGTGCCCTCATAACACAAAGTTGAAATAACGTTCCAAATTACACTTCATAGGTGAAGAAAGTGATAAGCACAACACATTTCATATATGTGCCCCATCTGTGGGATATCATCCTCATAAAAATTGTACTGAAATCAGCTCAGCTATTTATTTTAGTGAAATGCAGACAGAATCATAGAAAATTTAGGTTGTAAAGTACCTCTAGCAGTCATCTAATCACAACTTGTACTCAAAACAGAGCTAACTTCAACGTTAGATCACACTGCTTTTGGCCCCATCCAATCAAGTTCTGAGAATCTGGAAGGATAACAGCTCTACAACCTGTCTGTGCAACTTGTTCCAGTACTTAACCACTCTCACTCTGGGGATTTATTTTTTTTTTCCCTTACAGCCAGTAGGAATTTTTCCTGTTGCAACTTGTGCTTTTAGTGAAATTGTAATTTAACTTGTATTTGCAAAACTTCTGTGGTTCTCTAACAGCACAATGACACACACTGCAGTCAGCACTACACACGTGATGAGGTTTGAGATTCCTTCCAGGAGCTGTTCATAAACATGGTGTCATATGAAGACAGACTGAACACCGAAAATTTCACCACGTTAACCTCACACAAATCTTTATAAACTGATAAACTGTCTTAAAGAAAGGAAAACAAATTATCCCACCTTAATAGTCCCAAATAAAAAAAAAGCGTGTCTCTCAGATAACACAGTAAATCATCTTCCCTTCCAGAAAAAAAAAGCAGCAGTGGCTGAAAACATTAACTTATACAGTAGAAATTTTAGCAAACTGTATTGAGAATGATGGAAGAACATGATGAAAGCCATGCTCTTTATTGCTTAACATTGGTTTAGAATATACCGAATTTGTGAGAACCAGTGAAAATGAGCTCTGTTATTTACCGTACCTGTTCAAAGTTAGATTTGCAATGACGACTGGTTGTCTTAGCGATGTGGTCCTTAGAACGGCATGCTGCTTTATTTTCTTCATTTTTGGCAATGCACACTGTATCATTTAAGACAGATTCATGAATATTTAACCCTGCTCCTTCATTTGATCTCTTTGTTTGTTGCTGTGATAAACCAGAATTTGTCATTTCACTGTCTAATTTACAAATCTGCAAAAGTACTTTCTTTGACCGGTGGTGTTTCTCAGGAACTTGTGTGGTATTTTGACTTGCAAACTTTTTTCCCCTTCTTGCACTGGAAGTAGGAGATGCATATGTATTTGGACTTAGATTGATGTTTGATTTCTGAAGCCCTGACCCAACATTCTTAACAAAGGAAGGAGAATTTGTCTTTTTGTGGTTGACTGCACTTGAATTCCCACCTGAAGCTGAGTTATCAGAAAAAACAGAATTAGTAATTTGTCCACCAGACTCTGTTTTCCATCGAAATACAGGTAGACCATGTTTTGCATATGTTTTCGCATTCATTACCTGAAGTATGCTGCTATGAGTAGGATTTTTGACTGACCTATTTTGAACGGGTTTGTAAACCTGAGTTACATTGGACTTGCACACAGTCAGAATAGAAGATGAAACACCCAAAATTTTTGTTGGCGAATGTCTTTCAGCATTTTCTCTTTTCCTCCCATCCACTTGATTTTTGGTCTTTCCATTAATTTGCATCAACTTTCCTTTGAAAATTGGTATAATTTTGCTGTCTTTTTTGGAGGGGAGTTCAAAGGCTGAATTAACAGGTATTTCTAAAGATTTCACAACTGGTAACTCTGGTACTCCTGGTATTTGCCTATTATTCATTGATTTCTCAGTTGCTTCAGTGCTAACCTTTTCTGTACCCTTACTGCTCCTCGAAAAAGTCTGTGGTTCTGGCTCTTTGATCAAACGCTCCATCCAGTGGCTGTTTTCCATACTGCATGGCGGAGAAAGCCTAGGCAAAGTCTGTTTTCTTCGAGGAGCCTGTGTTAGGGATACCACACAAACCGCCTCACCATCCAATTTCATACGCTTAGATTTTATTTCCTGCAATACAACAAGAGTTGCTAAATTGAATGAACTGGTTTAAAAAGCTGACAGTGCCACCTTATGCATCCCTATATGATACCTACCTAATACACATCACAATATAGAACCATACATTTTCCTGTTTTGAATTACAATGAACTATATTTTTAAACAATATTTTGTTGTCACTATAAACGAAGATTTGTTTTTTGCCTCCCCCCAGTTCTTTGTTTATAAACTATGCTGGAGTATCATATTTCTCAGAAGGAGAGACTTAAATTACAGTCATTATCTTGGTTTAGTGCTTTCTAACTGGGTAATGCCTAGCCCTTTTGAGGGGGTCTGCAGAGAGTTTGACTGACAGGGCTCCTCGTCTCTTAAGACTTCTAAGGGCATCTGTATACTGAGCAAAGGCAGTTTGGATGTCTATAAAAACTGCAGATGACAAAGAGGAGCCATTCTAGCTTTGATCACTGAAGAGACATAAACAGGAACTGCTTTCTGAAAGAGGATTATAGTATTTTAGAATCTCTGCAATTTCTGTCACTATTCTTTGTTCAGAATTAATTACTTCATTTCTTCTTTCACACACTACTACCAAAGAAATTTGAGTCTCAGCATTTGTCACAACCTCAAATTAAAGAAGTTTTGATTGCTTGCCTCCTTTCCATCACCAGCCATGGAGTAGATCTTACAGCCTGAGTATTTTTAAATGCTTAAGTCCACAGAACTTTGTATTTTTCTTGGTTTTTTTTAAATAAATTGTAATACTAGTAGTAATAATGACAATAATAAAAAACATAATTATTATTGATATTATTATTAGTATGGAAGAGGTGTGAGAAAGTTCTGGATATCCAGCTGTAAAATAAGGTCTATAGAACTGCAAATATTGATAAAAACTAACTAGTCTAATTTTTTAATATATTTGTGAGGTGAACAATAACATAAAAATGGCAAATAGCAATACAATTACACATTTAATTAAAGTTACATGACTGATAGTTGTTTGTTGTGAAAACCATAGTTTTACACTTTTACTGTGTTCTGAACTGGATGAAGACCACTTTGTACCATGAACAAAGTACATGCTGTTAACATGTTTATAAAAAAACCTTAAACGCACCAGAGCCCTGGAGAGTTCCTGTGTGGCATAAAGTGCTTTACTTGTCATCTTTACTGGAAATCCACATAGATGTGAAAGATTATACTTCATGTCAGAAAGAAAAGAGTTCAACACACTTTCTGAATCTGTTCTAGGGAAATACTGCACTGGCTGACTTCGAATGCAACTTAAAGGGTACCTGAATAAGTGTTCAGGGATAACATAACAAGTTTCTTTACGTTTCTATAATTATGAATCATCCTTCGTTGAGGATGAACACGTCTCAAGCTTTTTGAAAAAAGGTGAAGAAAAGCACCTACTTTCTTAAGGGACTGAAGCTTATAAAGTTACAGGACTTCAACGTGACTATACCATACTAAAGATTACTCAGCATAAGTAATCTTTAGTCTAGTCTTTCCCAGCAGGAAAATTCTCTTTAAAACAAATCTTTGTTGGCCATATTTTTACAGGAATTTAACTCTTCCTTTTACATCACCATTTAGAATGGCATTATCATGTTTACAGAAGCTGTGAAGCAAACTGATCCATTTGACTTACTATTACTCAATACTAGGACAAAGAGACTTGACTACATATTTTGTTCCAATTTGTCTAGTGAAACAATTCTCCATTGACTTCCGTGAAATTATGGAAGCAGAAAATGTAGCATAATCAACAATGAAACTCCAGATCTTCGCTAGAAGTGTAGTAGAGGAAGTGTAACAAAAATATTCTGAAAGGATACGTAAAGAACCTTTCCCCTACTGGCTTGAAGTAAACACTGAAGTATATTTTTGTCTCTTCAAGATCCTCTGGAAGAATATATCCATACTTAAAAAAACCCAACACAAACATGAATTACAAATACAAATTCAATAGGTACAAAAAAGGGAGGGAAAACCAAAAGCAGTGTACATGGTTTCTTACCAGATTCTTCCAGTGCATCTGAAATTCTTTATATGAACGGAAGGGAGATTCTGGAGGAATTATGTGGCTGATGTTTATGATCTGACCCATTTTCATGCTGTGCAGAGGTACAGAAGGGGCACTTAGAAAGGGTGTCATAAAACTCAGTTGAAAATATACTGGACTTCTGGGGGAAAAAAAAGTAAATCTAATTTTTGTCATTGAAAGTATTTATGGATTATTTTTATGTTTGGAGGACTAGTACCTTTAACTCATAAGTTTATGACAGAACAATAGCAATATTTCCTGAAGTATGGAAAAGAACTTGGCACCTACCAGTCTAATTTCTCTTGTCTGTAAATACTCACTACCAGTGAATGTAGAACAAAAGCAAACATATCATTACTACTCATATTTTAATGATTAAAATCATAGGTGAAAATAGAGATACTTTGTGGCAAAGGGGAAATACGTTTTTTCTTTAAATTGACACTTTCTGCTAAAATTATTTTTGAGAAAAATTAATGCTCTTGCATATTACAGAAGTAGCAGAGAGATTACTAAAACTGAAACAATATTTAAATGTGTAATTTATGATTCACTGATTAACTTTTCTCATTTTCCATTACATTGAGACCATAAAAGTAAAAAAAGAAAGATTCCTGAACGTAAAACAGAAGTGTTCTGATCACTAGTATCAAATTCACAATTTGCATGGCAAACATTCCAGGAAATGTTTGTTTCTGCTGAAATGAAAACAGACTCCTACCTTGGCAAAACATAGCACCAGTTACTTAATATGGAATGTTGGTGAATTACTGTATTTTCACTGCTGTCAAACAGCTTTAAGGTGTTCGCTGAAATATCAAAATCTCCCAGCTTAAAACAGAAAAAAAAAGTTATTTGCAAATATTTTTACAGCAGCACAAAATTAAAATTTTCAAAAATAGTTGTGTATCACAATACACTGAAGCTTATACATTATTATTCTTTTATCAGCTCTCACAGACTGCGTATTTCAGAAGATATTCCCATTATCAAATGGGAATATCCCAAATCAAATTATCTGATGTTAGAGCTGACACTTCCCAAAAGTTATGCAAGTACAAGGTTTAAAGCTTATTTAAATCAGTGAGATTTAAACTTTATTTGAAGTGTTTTAATGAGTAAGAGTACAGAAGGAACTTCTCAAATTAAGAACTGTCTCTCCTCCATGCACATTTTTTTGAATTCAAATCAGAAACCCATGTTTGACAGTCTAGTAACTGTGTATGCCACCTTGCCTAATCAAGTGCAAAGATCCAAGCAACAGAATTCCTGGGACAGAGTTTCACCCTGTAAGAGGTCAAAAAACACTACACATTTTCACAATATGAAAATATTTGACTGTAGGGGCCAATCAAACACTGAGTTTTTTCTCTCTGTGGTCTACCAGGGTTTGCATTTCTTCATTGGCAAGAAAATTTGGTCGTTTCTGTTTTAGAAAAGTATTAAAATGACCAAACTGATAATGAAGCCACATCATGATCACTTCCATCATTGCTTTGTGTCATTTTGGGACTGGATTCCTAAAGATAGCTTTAACGTTTATGCTGTCCAACTAGGTCACAGAAGAAATCCTATTCTTCTATTCTAAGAAAGAAGAGTTTGGGTCAGAAATACTTATTTTGGAAGAAAGCAGCAAGCCTGACAAATATGCCCCCGTATGTAGGGACATATTCAACACAGGTGACATGCTGTCAGAAAGGATGGTAACTTTTCAACCTCAAGCAGGATTTCTTAAAGAATTTATTAATTATGCTTACGTGCAGCATAATCCAGGCTGCTCCCTTATTTTGGAAGTTGCATAGAAAACGAAGCAGATTCCAGAATAATTATATGCAGGGACTTAAAACATAGTGCTGACAGCTTACCTGTAGCTTCACTTTTAAGATGTTACTCAAAACTGTCTATGTATTACAGTGAGAGAGTGAATGCCTTCTAGAAGACACTGCTAGAAGGAAATCTGGAATCATAAAGACACTTCATGACCATGTTCTGTTAGCATTTTTGAAAGGTCTTTTAATTAGCCTAGAACCTCCATTTTACAGTGCTTCCTAGAATACATCAGTATAGATATAATATGGATGTTGTGCACTTAAAGCAGATGCAGATAGTCAATGAATATGATTACTTCCAATGCAGTCAGAAATAAGCACTTCTATCCCCATCATGCTAATTGCAAAGTCACTTAACAGAAAGGAAGATAAAGATTAATAAGACAAACCCAGTCACAGAAAATATAACCATTCTGTACCTCAGGGGGTGGCAACCGAATTGAGCAAGGCTCCACACTGATGCAAAGCTGTCTCTCTGATACATTGAGGTCTATAACTAAAATAAAAACAAAGCACAAAGCCCTGTTTTGAACTGCAGTTCATCTGTTAGACAGAAAGCTAATCCAAATGTTTATTTAAAGTAATTGTTAGTCAAAATGCTGCACTGGAAAATCAAAAGGCTAGACCTCCTCAGCATGGAAATTAAAATTAATTTCATTTTAACCATGAAAAATTAAAATAATGAATTACCATCCATACAGTACACCTCCCTAGGAACTCATGGCTGTCCGTGCAACTGGATGCTTGATACTTCTATCCTTGATACACAAACACCCATTTTCAAAGCAAATGTAGTTATTATAACCATTGGCTGTACTGAGTCATCTAGCCCAGTATTATGCATCCAGAAGTGGTCAATAGGAAAGTCTACATGAGCAAGGCAAGCATTCAGTGACACATCTCCAGAACATCCACCCAGCTCTGAGCAAGCTCTAGCACAGGAACTGAATGTATTATGTTACTCAACATATGTCCTTGTTACAAATTTAGGCTTCAACATCCCCCAATGTAATCTTTCACTTTTATACTGGAATAAAAATATTACTTTGCAATTTTTGCAATAGCTAAGCAGCATGCTTTGTGGCTTAACTTTTGTGAATAGCAAATGTAGTACCTACAGGACAGTCACTTTAGCTCATTTTCCTACCTATTATTACAGAACTTTCACATTGCTTGCGAGACTTATAATTTAAGGCAAGTGCATTTAATAGTAATAATTGTAACCTTTAAATGGTAAATTTCAATCTATGGCTGTAGACTAACAGTAGAAAAATTATCATTTTTGTGGGCAATTTTTCAAAGGTGCAGTTGAGGTGACAACTATTACACACACAGCATCATCTGCCATCAAGTGTATTTTGACGGAAGTTATTTCAGAATGAAAAACGAAATGTTGGTAATACCAGGATCATGGCAGTATGAAGGCACGTAACTATACCCTGCTCTCACAGGTTTACCACAAACAGAACATTGTACTTACCAACAGCATTCTGCCTTCCTGACTGCGACAAAAAATCTTTTCCTTAATAAATAAAATATACAGACATTATTTTCTAAACCACATGCCTAATGTCTTTATGCAAAAAAAGGAGAAATCACACAGTTTCATTTGTGTGTGTCATGAATGATAAAAGGTTTGCTCCTTTTAAGGAAAGAAAAACCCCTTTATCAATTCACTTTTCACTGATTCATTAACATCTTATATAAAAAAGAAAGATATATGAAAGTATATTAGTGGACGGCAATTTATACATAATTTTTTTCCTTCCAGTAAGGATTTTACACATAGACTATTTTAATTGACTGACAGTTAATAAATTTCTCAGGTTCAAAAGCAAATCTGTGTAGTATTACTATGTTTTTTACCACCTATCATCAGTTTTGCCCAGCTTTAGCAATGCAGATGATTGGACAGGCTGCATGTACCAGGGTGACGTTGCTGTTAGGCAACATCTTTCATTGAAACCAGTTTTATATCAGCTACCATCTAGCCCTCTACTTCTAGCTGCTATTCCTGAACAGAGGATTTCATTCAGAGCACTATGTATTTTGAAGATACCGAAAACAAGCTAGTGTTAATAATGTGGCTGGAAAGAAGACAGTAACATATACACTTTTCTCTATGTATATTTGGAATGATTTATACAATTGCTCAGCTTAATAAGAGCACACCACAGTATCTGAAAAACATCTATTCTTCCACACTTTGGTAATTCACATTTATCCTACACAGGAGTTAGTAGAGAGATGTTGGGCAAAGGAACTACCATCTAAACAGACAGAGCTTGGTAGAGGGAGGTGGTCTGACAGAAAAACACTTCTGTATTAGAAAAGCATGCAAACCGTGTGTAGGAGTGCCACTGATGAAAGCACAGATCTGAAAAACAGGCCCAATTTTAGAAGACGTTTACAAGACGTTGTCCAACAATATTTGGTTTGCAAATTATTGATCTGGTATGTTGCATTCGGTTGAAATAATTATTTGATCTATTACAAAGATGAGGAGGAAGATGAAAAAGTGAATGATCTGTCCATTCAGATTGTTAATTTGAATCATTGAACTCAGATAAAGGAACAATAAAAATGCAATCAAAGGAAAAAAAAACTCATAGGATAAATGAAGGAAATAATTGAATATAATGAACGAAACAATGACAGGAATGAAATAATTATGGAAAATACATACAACAATAAAGAACTAAAACTAAATGCTTAATCTCTGACCTAGGCGAGTCAAATACCTTGCACCAAGAGATGACCAGCCTTGTTCCACCTGGGTGCAAGTCTGGCTGTAAGTGTGTAGGAGAGACAGGTTTGGAGAATGGCTGGACTAACTGTTTGTGGTGCTTCCAGCTAATAACATCAATGAGAAAAGAAAAATACATGATTAATAATTTAACAGTTTTTTTTAAAGGCTTCAGGCAAAATTTAATCAAAGATACTGCCACTGCATCTTGGAGCCAAATCCTAGTGCATGTTACACATCTTTACTTTTCATCTACAAGAAGTTAGCACATTATTTGATGTAGGCATTTAGATTTCCTGCATCATCAAAGTAAGGTGCAGTACAATTCATTTAATGTTTTCACAAAGCTGATAATAGACTTGGGGAAAAGATTAATAGAACTGTATGGAGTACTTTACTAGATATGCATCTCTTTCCAGACAATAGGCACAACATCCAAAATTTACATATATTAACTCTGCTGTCAAGCTCGTGACCAGAGACATTTTCTTGCAATCACAAGAACAACAGATAAATGTAGCTGCATTCACCCAGCAGTATTACTTGCCTGACTGCTTGCCTGCCCTGCATAGCTTTCTATTGACAGCGTTAGTCAAGAAAAATAAGCTAATTACAATGGATTAAGAAGAGTTAACTAACATACCTCCAAGAGGATGTTTCTAATGAGATCCTGGCAAGGATCTGCTTGCAGCTCGTTGTTACTAAATATACTTTGTACTACTAATCTGCTGGTGTTGGAAAATCTAACAATGACAGGTCAGTTACACATGTCAACATAAAGCAGTTTTGTAAGCTAAGCATATTTGAGCAGTATGTCTTAACTAATCCAGATATGCATTTACACTTCCTGGAGCAGCGAAAAATGCGCCCAACTGGCTGTGCAAATGACACACGAGAGCTACTGGCTTTGCTTACAATCAGTCTTTTGACTCAGCAATTTTAGTGCGTCCACACATACGTTCATAAAACCCCCAAACATTGCATACTAGAAGACAGTAAAGCATATGCACAAATGGTCTAAAAATATATCAGCTGTTAAGCTCATGGGTTCTGTTTTTTCTCCTTTTTTTTTTTTTCCCCTCCAAAACTGTCCCACGCAGGTTGGATAGACTCAAAACGTGAATGGGGAGATAGTTCCAATGTCTGAACAGCCCCACCCATGGAACCTACAGGGCACAGGCAGAAGGGGTGACACCAGCAGGGGAGCTGCAGGTCTGTGGCCCGAAGGGCAGGTTTGTCATTGCCTCGGGGTCAAACCCCAATGCCCCTGAACAGGATCAGGATGCCACTGCAGCAGGGGAATCTAATGAAATTGCTCAGAAACTTCTTAAAACTTTTGACTCTGACAAGTACACTTACTATACCCAGATTTGTGAAAGACATTTTGTCTATGGGACAGACTTTTTTACCCTGAAACTTGGCTTCTGCAGTGCAAACTGCACGCCCTACGAAAAATACTCATCTCTGGCAACAGCACTTGCAGACAAGTGTAACAATCTTAAGAACTGTGATATCTTTCAGCACTTACGGTAGCTCCTTGTTTCTCTATATAGGCTTGACATATTCCTGATTTATAAAACGGTATCTAAAAATAAAAAAATAAAAAGAAGTGTCTGAAATTAAGGGTGCTTTAGCAAATCATAAATTAAATTCTAGTCCGTCGGTGACTTTACCTAAGAAAAACATGCTAAGGAGTAGTTAAAGCAAACACCATATCCTGTATTTTAAAGGAGAATGATAACTGAAATTAGTTCTGGCATTTGTCATAGTGTAATCTCATTTCCAGCTAAAGATACATTAACAAGCAAGCGAAAGGCCGCCCAAAACAAAATCGCAGAACTCTGCCCCTGTTGCTTTCATTGTGAATTGGGTGCCATCTTACCAATTGAGTCCATTGTTCCACAAAACAGTCACCATCTGAAAAGGCCATTTCATCAAAAGAGCAGAAGACATAAGCTGTCATCTATATTACTAATGCACAAAAATAAAAGCTTGCTTTAAATGACGCAATTTTACTTATTCTTGATCCTCAGACAAAACCTTTCTTAGAGAAATATGCATGTATGTGTGATGGATACACTTGACTCCTAGCCGTACTTTGGTTCAGGCCGACAAAGAAGCAACAGGCCTCATGTCCTTGGGGTGAACTTGTGAGCTGGAAAGCCCCTTGCTTGTGTAAAAGGGAGTGAGCGTGTCTTGAAAAATATTTCGAAAGGTGGTTTTGAAACCCAAAAGTACAACATAACCAAAGTACAGAGATATCAGAGCTAAACCCAAGACATCTGTCTTGTCTATACTACTGAGCAGCAGCCAACTACTTCACCCTACAAATATTGAAATCAGGATGGGCCCAGTTTGAGCTCTCCTTGAATGGCAGCTGGCCTGCACGCCAGGTGACTCTCCCCTTGAGCAGGGTCGCCCCTCACGGTGAGCGATTCCTTACCTGAGACTAAAAGATCCTTCCTTACCCAAGGCGGAGAGATCCCTTACCCACGACAATCTTCAGTAAGTGACTGATAGCATGCTTCATTAATACTATGAATCCATGTAGCTACTCAGATATTATAAACACTGTATGGATTATTCCATTAGACATGAATTGCTGACCAAGTCTGAGATTAAGATTGGATCCAGCTGCACCTGGGCTCCAAACAGGAGTTTAGAAAGCAAGGGGGCCCACTCTGAACCTCGTGACTCAACGGAAGGGTCCTCGACTCTTCATGCCTCTGGTCTTTGTACGAGTCATTCTAACTAGATTGCCTTTTGTATGTTTCTTCCATGTAGTAATTAATAAGATGAACCTTGCCATCAACCTTATCTGTCAAAGTATTTTTTTACCTCAATAATATATATTGCTGCTTCTTTGTTTTGAGTAAGGCGCATTCCTCTCATCCACGACAGTATGTAACTACATACACTTATTTATACAGTGATACTAACCGCCATTACAACTGAAATTTGATTTAGCATTCCAATAACAGGTGCAGAAAGGATATCTTGATGCAGGAATAATAGCTGTCTATAAAAAAAAAGGTGAGAAAAAAAATCAAAATAATTTTCCATACTTGATTTTCTCAGTTTAAATTTATTTCCTCACCTTCTACAAACTTAATACATTTCATTTTTAATCAGTTTCCAGCAGTTCAGTATAACATACTGGACTAGTCCAAGTTACTTGCTCTTAACCCACCCACAGTGGTCTAAGACAAAGACTTCAGGCCTTTGGCACATGAACAGAACTCTCCAAAAGTGTTCCTTTTGGCAGAATTTCTCATTTCTTCCCTTTCCTAATAAAGGGAATGACATAATTCTTGGTGAACACTAAGGAGTGTGCATATGCTTTCCGAGTGTTCTTCTCACTCAATTTCAACCTACATAAAGCAATACAATAGTTCTAACGATGTACCTAAAGCATTCTAACTTTGGGATTGAACACAGATTAATTTTAACTATTTATTAGGTTGAAGTAGGTGGCCTTGTTATTTTTAGCTGATGACATTTAAAACATAATAGAAATGTGGGTTTTTTCTCCAATAGCCAGCAAATTCCCCACCAAAAAAACCCTCCTATTTTGAACAATTTTATACTGTTTGCCGCTGGTAAGAATTTTCCTGATTTTATTACAGTTAGTTCTAGTACTGCTAATAAAATCTTTGAATAACAATAACCAACAGCTTCTGAAAATAATAATTCTCAAAATTCTTTACCTGCAAATCTTTATCTGTGTACTCCTTGTCTCAGTTTCTGGTATCTGAGAACTCAGTGTTACTGTAATGGCACAGAGCTTTTGTAGCTCCGGCAGACTGACAAAGAACAGAGACTGGTGCCTGCTGTCATTCATGTTATATTGCTGATTGCCCCAAAGCGGCACCTGGGTCCCAAAAGAAAAATTTTAATTCATTTTTATAAGGCAGATATTTGTTTACAGAACTTTATAAGTATATGGTACCAGGTAAATGAATAATCAGTTATCTTCTGACTAAGATTAGGTAGCAATATAACATAATTTGGTCAGCTGAAACAGACAGCTCAATATACTTTTGCTACAAATACTGCGTTGTATTTGAAAAAATAATTATTTACAGAAGTCAAAATATTCAGAGTAAAGACAATGACAAAAGCATCCTTTCCACCTTCTTCTCAGTCTATGTTGGGGCTGGAATCTATCTGGGATCCAAGAGCTGAGGAATCCCTTTGCAATGCTGGTGCCCCTCCTGTCTGTCAAGAAAGTGTAATTCCTAGGAACTCAACAGCGATCTCCTCACTAAGTCATACAAAGACTGTGGCTGGCCTGTCAGAGAGAATGAAAACCACAGAAACACGGAGGCACGCTGGAAATATTTTTCTTTTTCCCAACGGCAGGCTCCCTTCCTAGTGGTACAGGGAACTTGTGTGCTCCCTGCTTAAATGCATCTCTCTTCTCAAGCCACAAGTGAACAGTGTATTCTAACCTATGACTGAGTACAGTCTTACACCAGACTGAAAGCTGTATTAATCCAGAATCGCATTCAGCTATACGATTAATAAGGAACACAGACAATTTGTTCTCCCATTCTTGCCGTCAAAGGAGAAATGTATGAAGAACAGCATTTTGTCTTGGTGAGAATTTTTAATAGGTACACTCCTACATACTTATCAAAAGATGAAGAAAACATAGCTGGTATTTGCAGTGGAATGTGATTCGACATATAGTGGTTCTGTAGTGGTTCTCTCACATCCTAAGCTTTGCCTCTGTAATAGAAATGACTGACTATATTCGGTGTTCCAAGAGTATGAGGCAGTTTTCGGCTCAGGTCACAATCTATTATCTTGAAGTGCACATGACCTGATATTTCACGCAAAGTTAGAATACAGAGTACATGTACGCTCACTGCCATACCACTGAGCAGATGTGCTGCAACTCCGTCATTTTGGAACTTCCTAAAAAGCACCACAAAGAAGAACCAAAAAAACCTGAATTTCAGACTGATAATGTCATCCTTTGATGCAATACTAACAAACTTCATGTGAGTGGGAGCGATATGAAGTTACGGCCATTATCTGGCCTGTGGGATGCCTGTTGTATGTTCCTATGTATTGCCGCACAGGCCAGGCTCAGTGTAAAGGACCTAGAATATTTATGACAAAAAAAGAACATCTAGCATTGAATTATTTAAAGAAAATACATCTTTTAACTACAGCACCTCTCTCGATCAAAGCGTTTCAAAGAAAAACAGGCAGGTAGAAAGTCCACTTGTTATGAAAAGCCAGGAACAAACACTGCACACCACAAAAGCTTGTAGTAGTTCTCCCCCTCTCCAAACCCTAAAACCCTTTCTGGAGATGGTCTTACCAGCGCAGTGAAGACAGCAATAAATATTTTGTTTCCAAATTTTATGAAGTCACCAGGTATTCACCTGAAAAGCAATTTTGCAAATTGTGATCCAAAAAAATGATGAACTGGAAACATTTTTTGAGGAACAATGTCAAAGATAACTTTGCTGTTCTGATTTTGCTTTGCCTGGCTTACAGTGTAATGCATTAAAAATATTAACCTCAGTCATATCCTAGAAAAATCACAAGATCAGTGTTTTATAACTGTAATTTTTAGAGAAAATAATGTTTCCTTGCTTCTTACCCTTAAAGGAAAACACATTTCAAGTTTTTTCTACAAATCATGAAAAGCAGATTTTTTAAAAAATGCCAGACAAGACTATTGCTTCATCAGAGAATTCCAAAAGCTAGAGCTTAAGGGAAAGGACCGTTTTAAACTAATGAGAAAAAAAAAAAAAACCAAACAACCTTGTCTGTTTGCAAACACAGAAAAGAAAGGCTGTGTCCTCAGCTTTCATAATGTTTAAAAAGAATCCTAAATGGCCAACCGGGGATTTTTGTGCCAAAGATGTTTTAAAACACATGCTGCAACGCTCCAGTGATCCGCTTGCTGTTTGACACCAGCTCCCCTGCGGGAACCCCTCGTGTCTTCAGCGTAACTTACATCTTCCCAGCCATCTTAAAAGCTAATGGGACAGAGTGCTGGCAAATGGCTTCTCCCTTCAGGGCAGAGGATAAAAAGAGAAGTACCAGTTAACATAGAACTACCAGTTGTAAATTGTAGGAAATAAACCCAACTGCCTTCTGTACAAATAGGAGAACTTAGCATGTGTGAGAGAAATTACATCTTTACATGCGGAAAATCGCAACACATGAACTTAAAACACCACAGAGCTCCCGCTAAGCTGAACAGGACATCAGCCAGAGAATGACTATTGCTGGTTTTCTGTCAGAAGAGACAGGTAAATCACAGAGCTCAGTGGCAACACTTGTTATTTTCAGTAACGACCTTATTAAAGTTAAGAACGATGCCAAGCTGTGAGGGACAGTAGCTACTCTTCCCATTAGGTTGACTGCACGGATCTGAAGACCGTGGTGGCGTTCAGCGAGGAAGCATGAAGCCGTCCCGCACGCCGATAACCAACAGCAGGCGCACAGGGTACAAAACAACTACCTAAGCACCAGCTTCGAGGAAAGGGGTCTCAGCAGGTCACAGCGGGGAAGTTCCACCACAGCAAAGTTACGCTCCAAACCAACCCCACGAAAAAGCCTTGGCCTTTAACGACGCTGGAGCGCGTCCGCGGGGCTATGGCTGCTGAGGCACCCAAGCAGGCTACGGACATTGCGCGGGGCGCTGCCCTGAAGGGGACAGGGGACCCGTTCTGTCCCCAGCCAGCAAACAAAGCCGCCAAACGCATCCGAGGCCAGAGCGAAGCAACCAGGTTTTTAGCTTAAAGGGGAACTGAAGGAAAGCAGGGCGGCGGGCAGGCGGAAGGCCCTCACCAAGAGCAGGGGAAGGCGCTGCCCGCGCCCTCAGCCCGCCCGGCAGCGAGGCAAGCGGGCTGCGGCGGGGGGAGGCCCGCCCCGGGGCACAGCTCGCCCGAGGCGGGGCGAGGGGCTCCTGCCAGAGCCGGGAGGTTTCGAGGAGCCCTCGGGCAGCACCTCTGCCAGGGACGCTCCCGCGGCCGCCTCCGCCGGGCTCCCTCACGGGCTAGCGCGGGGCGCCGCGACCGCCGC
>VZTL01070276.1:53158-66040 GCA_013400535.1 Scopus umbretta
CAATCGTCAGATTGACGCTTTCGATCACTTGCTGATGATTAACGATCGATGTAATCATCGATAGTCATGGTGAATAAGGAAGCATTTTAGTTACTGCACTGAAACATTCTTCTGTGGAGATGCAGAAATGCAACTAGTGAGCGATTCCTCCCCCCCCTTAAATGTAGCTAGGATTTGTAACTGATATTTTGGGTTTGCTCCCTCACTCCCATTGTCCCCAATCTGCAAAGATCTAGCATCCGAGTAAAAAGCGTTGCGGTGGATTACTTTCTCCGAGAAATGCAGTTCAGATTGGTAGAGACATGACAGAATTCAAGCCTGAGTAGTTCTGGAGCCCCATCTTGATTTTTGTGGTTGTAAACCACGTTTTGAAAACCAAAGTATAAATTGAGCGTTTCGCAAATAAGAGATCAACGAGCTATTTTTCAAAGGCAGTGTTGACACAAGTCGTATTTCCTTCTGAAGCTGTGTGCCAGCACAAATTGTTTGGCTTTTCAGCAAGGTGGATTGTGAAGCTGATCTACTGACTCTTTCTTGATCATTTTTCACTCTTGATTATTTTTCATCTGGCTCTGTCCCTGGTCTGGTTCATCCTTTAGTTGTGGAAATGTTTGGTTACGCAGTCAAGGCCAATGTAATTATAGAAGCCCTGGAGAAAAATGCAGTTTTTCTTGCAGCCTGAGAAATTGAAGTAGCTGGTCTTGGAAACTTGATCCGTTGTGGTTGATATGTAATTGTATTAGCACTTCCAGACTGGGGGGGGGGGGGCCACCTCCCCTCAAAAAAAAAAAAAACCCAAACCAATCAACCCTCTCCCCCCAAAAAAAACAACCAACACCTCCTCCCCAACCAAAGAAAAGAACAGACTTGACAAAAAAATCCAGGATCTAATGAGCTTTTGGATTTTAGTTGCATGAACAAACTGACAGCCTCTTCCTGAAGTACATACAATGAAATTTGTAAATATTAGGAGGCAATAATTTGTACAAATTTCTCCAAGAAAGTCTTCGTTTTGGCCTTCAGGACAATGTTGCTAATTCAGTAGTATATCAAAAGAATTCGGTTTGTCTGTTAGCAGTTAAATAGTTGTTTCTGGGACAATTGTGGGATGTCTGATACACTGTGGTACACATGGGTACACACTAGCCTCACACTGAACAGCTTTTGATAGAATATGGCTGGTTGTGGAGCTGAAATCTCTGGGTCGTATTCTGAGATAATAAATGAATGAGATTGGAGAACTATTTTAACTATTACCTGGTTAATTTATCAAGTGATGTGCTAATTCTTCCCACACTATCAGGCACCCTGAGGCATTTGCATGTGATAGATGAGGAGAAATTGGAGCTAGCCTCTTGCTGGCACGTTCTGGAGTACGGTAAACGCTTCCCATTGCAAGGGGGATTAAGTTAGCTGTTTTGATAGCTTTATTGGTCAAACTGGGTTTTACTTCCTGCAGTTCCTTGCAGGAGTAGAAAAGTTCAAAATATTCCAAGATTTAAATGTAGGCTACTAAAATAATTCCAGTAGTACTGAAGAGGATGCACTGCTAAAGCATCACCTTGCTCCTGTTCTTCCCGAGTAGTAAATAAATAAAAGTGTCAGTTTACTCGGGAGTAAAGGCCTGGGAATGGAAGCTGACTTCACCAGTGCCATTTCTTAATTCAACAAGCAATCTTTCCAGCCATTGCATTAAACTATGGAAATATTGCCTTACTGACCATGAGGTTGAAAACTTTATACGGCGCTTCAGTATTAACTACACCCTGGGTGCTCTCATGCCTAGTAAGTGAAAGTGTGCTGCTGCCTTTCACTCCATTACAATACTCCAAGGGTGTGTTTCCTCTGTCCAGCTGTTGTCTCTTCATAAAGCTTGTAGATGTTTAGTGAAACTTGTTTGGTTTTTGGGAACCATCAGCCTCTGTAAACCCTTGATTCAAGTTAGATAGGAAGTGGACTGGGGGTGGTGATGTGTGTGTGTTGGGAGTGGCGAGGCTGAAAAGGAGTAGAGGCATTATTGCACAGTGTGACCGTATTAGCTTGGTTTCCTAAGGACAAGGCTTAAAAAAGATAATTTGAAATACTGGAGGAAGAAAGGATTGTGCACTTTGACACCTTATCCTAGGGGTTAATGATGATGAAAATTCTACCAATTGCTTTTTTACATGTTTTTAAGTGGGAGCTCTCAGGAAAACTTCATAACTTGAATACATATTTCTGAATTTTCCTTGATTATCATAGCATATCCTCTAGGAGAAGAAATCCAGAGACCTCAGCTTTTGGAGTGCGGTATCTGAAAGCTCTTGGCATGAGACTATTCTTGAGACCAGAAACTTGTATATCATCTTTTTCAGCCAAAGGCTGCCGGATCTGTATTACAGAAAATTTGGGAAACCTTTTCATAGTTTTGGGTCCTATGTCATTTAAGGGAAAATAGTGACTAGAAGTGGATGTGTACTCACAGCAGTATCTTATGGCTGTATCTGTATTGCTGGTAATTACATATGTGAATAATATTGACTGTCAATTAATAGATTAAGTATGGTGGTAATGCTTCATAGTATTTCTCCATAGTTTAATAAAGCAATCCCACTAGTTAGGCTTTGACATCAATCTAATGAACTAAACAAGAGTAGCTGGGCCTATAAAAATAAGAATGAAATGATCAGCATCCTGATCCACTTCCCATTGTGGTGAGAGTCCTCCCTGTGGCTTTTGTGGGAACTTGGGTGGATTCCTTAAGCTAGGTAGAGAAGCTAACAAGAACAGGAGCATCTCTACCTGAGAGAAATTCCTTATTCTGGAAACTAACTATGGTCTGTATTTAATACTCATCTAACAAAGACTTTGTTTAGGTTACTTCAATTGGTGGTGGTGTCATAATTTAGTGAAAATATTAATGGCCAATGGAAACGTGGTTTTAATAAGGTGTGAACTTGTGCTTTCATAGCACTGTTTCCAAACAGAATGGATAGCTCCCACAAAATGTGTTTTGTAATGCTGATCAAATAAAGTGCAGAAAAACAAATACTGTTTTGCTCTGTTAGAATGAAAAATGTTCTCTCCACTATGTAGTGATAAGTTACCTTCATCCAGAAAGTCTGGAGGAGTAGCATAATACCTTCCAGTTTAAGGTAACGAATAGCTTACAATGAAAGGTGCCGGTACTAGCATGTTTTGAAGTCTGTCAGTGTACCATGTGAATTTTTATTTCAGAACCTTTCAGTCTAAGCATCAAAACCAGTGTTATCGCTTCTTTAAGCTCTGATGAAGCTTGCAAAGGCTTTGAAAAAGAGCACTGCTTCGCACTCTTGCACGCAAGACGCTGCAAGCTGTAATTGTTTTGTAAGTGGGGAAATGGGCACCCAGCTACTGGGCGTTTATTTTGCTGTTCATCTAAAATTCCAATAATGGTTTTCAAAAATACACACTCATATAGAAATCTACTCTCTTAGGCACCTAAAATTTTACATGAGCTTTCTGTCCTGGAACTTAAATAGGTGATGGAAATAGTTTGGAGGACTCTTCAGACTACATGAAAGTGCCCTTAAAACAAACAAATGTTTGTCTGTCTTGCACAATGAAGCTGAGGTTTTCTGGTTCTGTTGCTGCTCCTTTCTGCTTCTCATTCCCTGTAGTGCAAAAAGCAAAACTTGAATTTATAAAACTGCCACTGGTGGAGATGTTTGCTGTCCCCAAAAGTTAAATTGGACCCTAGACTTGATTCTCCCAGTATGGGAAGGGGGCAGGGATAGTTACACTTCGATCGAGTCTTGAACTATGACACCGAGAAAGTTGCGTGACGGTAGCGAGGGGGAGAAGAGGTGATAGGTGTTCAGGATGAAGTAATCACAGACTTCTGACCCAGATGAGAGCAGTGAGTTTAACTGCTTATTTGCTTTGTATAAAACTTCCTAATGAGCTGCTGTCAAGAATTAGTCTGTGCTATGTACTAGTGCTGGCTTTGTACAGGCTTCTGGTATGCATGTAACTTAAATTTCTGTGTTGTTATATTTGGAATGTCCTAGGAATGAGCTAGACTAGCTTAGCTTATCAGCAAAAGCTTTTTCATTTCCCTTGAACCCCAGTTTTACCTGCAAAAACACTTCAGTGGTTTGTATCAGCAGGATTTCAGTTTAGGAGTCATTATCTGCGTAGTCTTGTGGGCATCCAGTTCCAGGGTCTATCCAGATGCTCTTCATTAAAGTAGAAATTGTTGTAGCAAGCTTTGTTTACCATGCAGAAGTGCGAACAAAGGTCCTGTATAAACAAACTTTGAGAAACTCATTGAACCGTGGAAAATGCTCAGCTTTTGATAGAAAAGCCACTTCTTGCCCTTTGTGAGACATTACGGTTGCTCCCTTTCATTAGGGGAGGCGAAGTCTTTTCGTTAATTGCTTCTGTTACGCCCTAGTTGTTTGCAGAGGGGTTGCCAGGTTGTGTCATTAAGCAGAGGTGCCATCTAAAAGAAAAGTGTTTAGCTTCGAAGTACTTTTATGTATGTATAGTAGATTACTAGTAACATCAGCTAGATGGCTTAAGTTAGGAACTCTCTATGTGATTCTCTCTACCTTAGTCTTGCTGATGTGAGGGGAAAAAATACCATCAGTTGTCCAGCTGTGGTAGCAGAGGTCAGGGTCAGTTTGACCCCTTCAGCTGATGTGTGATAGCCACTGAGAGGGTTGGTCACAGCCACTGTGGTGATGCTGATATTGTGGTTTTGTAGACACAGGGATCAGTTACTAATTACACCAAAAACTAATTCTGTAGAGAAAAGCTGGAGTGCCTCAGTGAAGCTGCCCATATAGCTACATGATTGCTTTGTTTGTAGTGGCACAAGGGGAGGGATTTTGGGAACAAATTAGTATATGATCATTCTATAGTCAGCAACCTGGAAGTAGTTTGTTAAAGTACTCTGAAATAGTTTTCATGTAGACATGGTTATACTGGTAGGTATCCAGTTGTTCAGCTGGTTGGTGAATTTTTGAGGGGAACTAGTGTAAACCATGTGATCTTGACAAGTTGCTGGAGTAACTAGTGTTTTATCTACTTGTATGAGTAGGGTTTGGGCTCATTGCATTGCATGAGTAAAAGTGTACATGCTACTCATGCTGCTAGTGCTGTATGGGTAGTTTAACTTTGGTGCCTTTTGCTACTTGTTGAGGTCTTGATTGTTAAGCATGTTTTCCAAGGAGTTTTGCCTCCTTTACTGCTGAAGATGCTACATACATTTTTCTGGTTTGTGGAGCACAATTTTTTTTTAGCATGGTATTATAAAAAAAAAAAACAAAACAAACAAAAAACCAAACAAAAAAACCTGCCCAAAAACCCCAACCAACCAAAAAAAAAAAAAGAAAACCCACCAAAAAACCAACACCCAGAAACTCCACATTACTAAATGAATTCTTTGACAGCTTAGTTGTGGCAATATCTGGGAGAGCCTCTTAGACCCAAGTTCAGCTTCTTAAATGTACTACATGTTTAAAGGCATTGAACTTGAGTGATCCCTTGACTTTTGTCCAGTCCTTTCCCTGAATACTTATCAGAATGGATTCAAGGGCAGGATTTTGGTGAGTATGCTTATTTGCACATGTGCTTGCATAATCTTTATTCTGCATGCACTCTTTTAACCTTTTTTGGCTCAGTTGCTGTGCCTAATCTCTTATCAGTTGCTTAATCTTGCTTTTGCTTAGTCATGGTAGGGATCCCTTACCCTTCTAGCTGTGGTATCTTGGTTCTTTTAAAAAAAAGTGTTGTGTTGTTTTGGGTTTTTTCTTAAAAAAAAAAAAAAAAAGGCAACTTTCTTAATCTATTAAAATAAACATCTGTCTTTAATGCAAAGATTCAAGTTTTAGAGTTTTAGTACTGCTGGAAACTGGTACTAATAGTGTCTTCCTAATTTGTATGAACAAGTTTTATTTTTGTTGGACGAGAAGGATTGATAGGAGGTTAATATGGTGGATTTCAAATAAATCCTAACCTGAGTTACTTAGACTAGCAGACATGTTTATGCCGTTTCTTTAATCTACTGTCTAAGCATAGCCTTTCTGTTCAGCTGTACTCCAGGCAAGATGATGCTAAATGGTAGAAATTTTGCCTGCTTTCATCATTTTAGATCCTGTAGTCAGAAGCATTAAAAATGGAATTGGGGCTTCAAAAGCTTATTTCCTCTGTCACTGGTAAAGTGTTAGAATGTATTTCCTGGTTGCCTTAATCCAGGACAGTAGTACTAAAGTGTTTTCATCTTGCTCACCTAATCATTCTTGGTGTTTATGTAGTAGTTTCCTACTTAAAAGTTGAGTGGTGAATTTTTATGGGATGTTACTTAACTGTTACATGAATGAGTAACTTGAAGCTGAGAAAATTCACTGAACTAAAAGATGTGATATATCTTGCAGTATGTACAGAGTTATTTGACAGATGGAAATGTGGAACTGCATGCAGTCCCAAAAGTGCATCCTGCGGAAGAGTAAAATTCAATGGAGAGCAGGGATTTAGGTTAAAGGAATGGTGATGGGTTGAGGTATTAGGAGATAATGGGAGATGACTTCTCTACATCTCAATGGTTTTATCAGCAGTGTGGTTTTGGGATTCCATAGTCTGCTAAAACCAAATTGCTATTCTAGTGTCTTTTGTTGTATCTACCTGGAATGTTCTTGCTACAACTTAAACCTTTTGGCTTTTATCCTTTTGCTGTATAAAGTATTGTTTGGATGAAAATACACATTTCCTGCAGAGGTGAGGACATGGAATGTAACTCTAGATGATAATAGTTGGGCTATTAAAAGACTGATGGATTCCCATAATGTTCTAAATGCTTTAGTTGCTAGGGATAATGTCTCTTACTGCTCTGTTGCTGATGGAATAGAAACTTGGCTTCTTTGGTTTTGGCTTCAGAGAGCACATAAAGTGCTCTAGTTATTCAGAGAGGCTTATGTTTGCTCTAAGAAGTCTAGCAGCTGATTTTGTATGCACGATTTTTTGTTTTTAGAAGTGTAGAATTTCCATTTTTAGAATGTGGAATGGTTTTCAGTAACAAACTCAAACTTATTAAAAATTGCAGCACCCGGGTGGTGAAGAGGTCCTCAGGGAGCAAGCTGGAGGAGACGCTACTGAGAACTTTGAAGATGTTGGCCATTCCACAGATGCAAGGACACTGTCAGAAACCTTTATTGTTGGGGAACTTCATCCGGTGAGTATGTGAGAGTACCAGTACTTGCTGGTTACTGTAGTGTTTTTGTGTCTAGCTATTTCTCTTAATTTACTTCAGAATAAGGGAGAGCTGCTACTGGTTGGATGCTGGCCTTGCAGCTGTTTGTGGATGGACCTGGACTGGAGATAGGATCCCCTAATGTGAAGGGATTTGATTAGTGTAGCATAAGGATGGTCACATCTAAAAGTTTACTGCTTTGAAATATTTTTACAGCCTAGTTCTTAAATAAACCGAATATGGAATCATGCCATTTCTGGTGTACCCTGTGAGCTTTATAAGATGACTCTATAACCCCTGAAGGTAGTATGTCAGAATGTCTAGATGTCAATATGCGGAGTGGTTACTAACAGCTGCTTTCATTCTTTCATCACTGTAAAGTTATATGGTAGGCTTCCACCTGGATCTAAAAGTACAATCCTGGTTCTTCATATGTATGTTTAGAAAACTGCTACTGTGAGCATCTTAGTCTAGTTTGATGCTCTGTCTTCCCTCTCTCTGGCTCCCCCTGCTTTGTGTGTGCTGTATCTGTGTTCCCTACTGGTAGCTGTCAGGGTTGTTCATGATCAGTTCGCACGGGATCATCTCTCACTTTCTCTTTTCTATACTGTCCTTACCATTTCCTGTACTTTTGACAAGCACCTTTCTGCTGCCTCAAGCTTTGGAGGCTTTTTTTTTCTAGCTACAGAGCTGCTGCCCTGGCTTCCTTCAGCTAGGCCTTTTTTAAGCTCTCCTGCATCTTAATAGTTCAAAACTACTTGTTAGAGACTTAGGCTGCTAGTGTGCCCATCTGCTCTGCTCTACTCTGCTGCCCATACCTGCCTCTTTTCTTTTCCTCTTCTATCTGTTTTGTCTTGCATTTGGGGTAAATATCACTGTCTTGAGTAGCATATTTCACAGTAAGATTCCTGATCTTGCGTCTGTCTTGAGTCCTCTCTTGATAAATATTTAATAGTGTAGCTTCTCCTAACGCAAAATAATCCTGCTGTGATGCACATTTGTAACCTTGCAGGCTTGTCATCTCTTCTGGGTGGCAGTTAATGCCAGTAAAGTTGTTCTTAACCTGGCTAGCAGTCCAGTTCTTTGTTGTTTGACAAGTGCCTGTTTTCATTTGATATGAAACAAATAGCTTGATAGATTAATGTACGAATACAGTGCTGTCAAGATTATATACTGTTGGGCTTTTTTGTAGTGAGTGTGACTATTTCAAGTAAAACTTAATGAGTTTATGAGAGCGCCATAGAATTTGTGACCTTTGTATTGTACGTTGGACCAAGACAAGATAGATGGCTCTGCCTGATAACATGAGTAGACTAGGTAGAAGTAAACTAATATGATTGTAATTGGTGTATAAGCTAAGGTTGTGTGTACTGTTCAGAGACAACAGAAATGCAAAAACGTGGGCACAAGAAATAACAAAATGTGTTGGAGGCTTGGGTTTCATTTCTTTATTGTATCCTGGGAAGTATTATTTAAGGAAGTGATCTTGTTTATGGTAGCTCAAAATCATACACTGACATCTGCTCTTTTGCAAGTCTGTTTCCTAGGTAAAAATAGGTATACATTAACAGAATAGAATTGCAAACTGAATTTAGTGATAAATGTTATTTGAATGCTCTGGGGTTTTGTCTAAATGGGCTGTTTTTGCTTGTTTTCTTGCAGGATGATAGAGGGAAACTTCAGAAACCAACAGTAAGTGTATTCCTTGAAATGCCACATTGTTTCTTTTAGGCATTTGGAATGGTGTCTCTTGGAATGGTATACCCCAGAGGCAAAAATAATTCAGTTTAAATGTGGTGTTTTAGGTCATAAATCACTTAACCTATTGATCTGGCTTCAACTTATTCTTCCTGTTAGCTGTTCTTTTCCTTAATTTGTGTGGTTTTGAACCAAGAGGTTACTAAGTGTGATGGTATTACACTATATCAAAAAGGTGAGTCTAGTATCACTTAATGGTTTTCTAGTATTCAGTTTAAGCAAAAAAAAAATCAGTTTATAGACAGAATGGATTAAATTAATATGTGTTTGTGGGGAAAAAAAAATGTGGTGCTTAACAATATGTTGGTAACACTAGTAGATATAGAATATAGAGGCATTTGACGGCTGTAATATAGATGAGTTAATTTGCAGTTGTGAACCCTTTTCAAGGTGAAAATACTGTTTGCTGCTTGACTGTTTCAGTAGACTTTGAGTGTGCTGTCAATGCAGTATTGCACTTAATTTCTAATTTTTTTCTATCTTTAACAGAACAAAGTTGAGTTGGCACGCAACTATCAAACTCATAAAATTCAGGTGTCCCTTAAAGGAGCAAGTACATCAGGGGTTAATTTGTACATTGCTGCTGCTGTGTGTGTAGAGGATGCTTGCTCAGGGCTGGATTAACAGTACAGCAGCGCACTTAGGAAACAGTAGAAGATTATTTTAAAATGAAGTGTAGTAGGAATAGCATCTTATTCTTGCTGTTGGAGAGGTTACTTTTAAGAAACAAGCACTTTTGTAAGATCTTCCAATAATATGAATCAGTTAAGGGAAAGAAAGTAAAAACAAAAAATATATATATACATGCACAGAAATGTTTGTTATAGCAATTAACTGTATTATTAAGGACTGGAACCAGTATACTAATAGAAATAAGAAACGGAGTGGTGACTGTAATTCAGAGCTTCTTCCCACCAAGAATAACATCTGCTATTCAGATTTCTCTTGAAAGTTAAGGCAATTTACTCTTAAGCTGTAAGAGCAACAACCATAAATGCAACTGAGAAACAGACTGCCCAAGTTGTAGTTAAGAGTCCTTTGACTAGGCTTGTAAGAACTTACTAAATCGAAGTACTTGGAATGTTAGTTTGGTGAAAGCATGGTCAGTTGGAGTTAAGAAGTATCCAAATGAGTTTTTACTACACTGCTACTTGGCTTACTCCCTTCTTTTAGTGCTGGTCGTAGTTATCTACACTACACGTGTGTGTTCCATTATTCCAGAAGGAAGCCGGAGCACTTTCCTCCCGTGGGATGTGTGGGCGTAGCTGATAAGACAGTTTCACTCTGCGTTGTGCTCTGGGTGTGTAACGTGGCAGGTTAGGCCCTGGGTGCCCTGGCTCTCTGGGAGCTGTCAGAAGGCCTTGTGCTTTCAAATGTCCTTCTCATGTATTTAAAGTACTCCCAGTGTATATGTCCAGTGTCATACTGTTTAAAAACAGGTTTTTGATGAACTGGGCCATCCTCCTCTTACTGTCTTGGTGTGGGGGAAACCATCCCCTTGCCCTGGAAGTGGCAAGTCTCTTCTAGAAGACAGTTAGCCTTGGTAACGTGGGCACAAGCTGTTCCATGCTGTTTGGCTTTGGGATTAGTTTTTCATGGAGGCATTCACAAACCCAATATAGATGTAATCACTGAGTCTTACTCTTTTAAACCTGGTATTTGTCACGTGTAAACCTGTGATAATTTGGGTGCCTGAAAAAGTAGCCTGTTTGAACCTTGTGAGAGGATGTTAGGATCTTTTGCTCTTTAAATGAATTGCAAATATTTGGATACTGAGCAATTAATTTTTCAGTGATGGACCCTGTACTGATAAATTTAAGTACAGTTTTAATGCTTGGATCTTTTAAATGCATTTAGGGCCATGTACAATTAGTAGTATTCAAATTAAGTCTTCATATAAATTGTGCGCACATACCCAGCTGGGATTTGATCTTGTAGTACTTCTCTTTCTGTGGAAGCTAAACAAGAAGTCCAAATCAATATCAGAAACTACTACAATAATTTGACTGATTCTTATGCAGTCTGAAACACCACACTGAAAATGAGTTTAATAAGCCTTACTGATGTAAATTAGTAGCTTTCTTCATGTAGGTTCCATATAAGAAGTATTTGTATATTAATTCAGAGTCTTTTCAATTAGGTTTTAGGCAAGCAAGAGATCTTTGTCTTTTAGGTGACTAAAACTTTTCAAATGTAACCTGAGGTTGAAGTTAACTTCACAGAAAACTTGCAGTAGAATTCCTTGTGATAATTTTTTTTTTAATAACTTTTGATGTAATAGTGACTACAGAAACTGCTGCTAGCTAGCTTCTAATATAGCAGTCTGTTACAGAAATTCTGAGAAAATGCTTTCCAAAAGCAATGCACTGAGTTGTTTTTAAATTAGTCCCACTTAATGAGTTTTGAGCAGTTGAGGGACTAGTTAAGATGGAGAGGGATGTCTGCCTGATGTAAATACCTTTTATGCTTTGCCTTCCAGGAACCTCTTATTACCACTGCTCAGTCTAATGCCAGGTATGGTATGACACCTAATGTCAGACTTGAAGTTCATTATGTTTCTGAAGCTTAGGAAGCTGAATAGCTTCTATCTACGCAAAGTCCAAGTTGGCATCCGTGTTCCACTTCACAAGCATGTTAGTTTAATGTCTAGACTTTTTTTTTCTTACATTGATATGTATCAGTCTTTACCAAATCGTTTATGTTGCACAAGCCTTCATTTCGGGGGGGCTATCAGGTGAATAGAAGACATTCAGTGCCATTGCTGACTTTTTTTACTGATGTGGACACCTCACTTTTAAAACTTGCTACGACAGTTGCATCTAAGGGAAATACGAGGATTATGTCTAGAAGAAGGAGAACCTGTCAGAATTGGGAAGGGGTGGAAAAAATACTTTGGAACACCACTGAATCAAACTTTTTGTAAAGTTATATCCTGCTGACAATTGCCTGCTGCTGAAACCTCAGAGGTCTGTTCCATGCCCCTCTGAGTGGGGAGCCTGGGTGCTTGAAAGTGTCATATGATGTTGCTACTTAAATGGCCTTTGAATGAATAACATTCTGGGCAGCACGCCCTGACTTTAAACATGGTTAGAGTCTTACTGTTCTCTTGTAAGCAAACTTCTTGTAAGCTGTAGTACAAACCCTTAACAGTACAAGCTTTTTTACTCAGCTCAAGTATTACTGGCCAGCCTAGGTGTTCTGTTGCCGTGACTTGGAAGTACGTGTTGGGGTGGGGAGGAAGGTCGTCTTTAAGCAATGATTTTTTTTTTTTTTTTAACTTGCTGGTTGTCACTCTCTAAACTGCTGTTTCAAAAACTTCCTTCTAGTTCGTGGTCCAGTTGGGTGATCCCGGCAGTGGCAGCAATTATCGTGGCCCTGATGTATCGTTCCTACATGTCAGAGTAAACACCTTACTGAGAACTAATGCAAGAAGAGACTGATCTAGGAGAGGAATATAAGCAATCCTAACCCAATATGTTTCCAGACAAAAGCCTGATGTCTGAAGAAAAATCCAACTTTTTCAGAAAATTGAACAATTCTTTTCTGCTATGCACTTTTCTTAATGTTGCCTTCTTACTTGCTGTTCTGAAGTGATAAAAAGGCAGCACTTCTCTTTTTGTATAACAATTTTATTCTCTAATGAATTATTTGATAACTGTATTGGTTTCGGTGGTAGAATGTTGTTTTGTATGTAACGCTCTGATTCTGGTTATTTCTCTTTAATCTGTAATGGGGTCCATAGGACTCTTTACGTATAAATTTTACAGCTTTAAATGACTACCAAAGCTGTGTACGTGTATTTGTCCATGTACACAACTTCACTTAACTTTAAAAAAAAAAAAAATCATGTTGTCTTAAAAGTAGTATGTTTGAATGAAATGCTAATTAAATGTAATGGGAAAAGCTGAGTGGAG
>VZTL01070279.1:0-22243 GCA_013400535.1 Scopus umbretta
TCTCACTTTCTTTCCTCCTGGGGAGCTGCATATGCCCAGTGATGCTTTGCACCAGCCCCCAGATAATCCCATGTTTCACCTCCTGCCAGTCAAGACGCATCAGAAGCAGCTCACATATTCATTGGGAAATGCAAAAGAGGACAAACATCTGTACTTGGTTCGACTACAGGAGAAAAATTAGCCTCTGGTAGGACACAGCAATGGAATTCACAGGTCTAAGTTCTACAGTGGGCAAAAGATAGATAAGCTAGCTCTGGAAAACCAGGGCTGAGCTCAGCAGCACCAATGTCAGACCTCACAGGGACATTTACTTGGACAGTGTCTAGCTGAGTCATGGAGCAAGCCTGCAGATCCCCAGAGCTCCTTGGCTTTGCTCCAGATCAGCACTGGTCCCCCAAACCGGAGGTAGAACCATTTAACACACCTGCTATTCACCACTTGGCATCTGCTGCTCACCCCGTTCGAGCCCCCCAGCATGGAGAGGTGCCCAGCACAACATGGTCACATTCCTGACCTGTTTTCATGGCCAGCCCTCCATCACCAGCTTTGTGGACCAGGGACGTACTTTTCCTCCTCGTTTGCCTGATCCCTAGCACTTCAGACCCAATCCTGACCACCGCCTTCGGGCACTGCTGCATTGCAATCAATATAGATGCTAATAATGAACAGCTCTTAGATTACTACCAGCTGAAGTGTACACACGCAGATCTTCCAGTGATCCTTTGCCAATGATCAATACGCATAGAAAAATCAGCTCAGAAATTTGAAGAGACAAAAAACAAACCAGGCGAGAGGTTATTCCATGCTGAATAATTTATGGGTGCCAGCCTTTGCTCCATGAAGGCCGTGCTGGGCAGGAACAGGTACAGCTCTGAGGTCTGAAAGGACCAGGGGGTGCCAAAGAAAAATAAACAAGAAGTGGACTCAACATTTCACATTGCTGGGGCAAAATATCCCCAAATACACCCCAACGCTGGTGTCTGCCCTGCTGCAAGCTCAGCAAGAGATACCCAGATTGGGAGAGGACAAATTTAGCCCCAGTCTACAGTGGAACAAAGCTTTGCTGCTTCAGCAGGTTACACGGGGGCAGGAGGTGTAAGAAATCACTCGGGCTGACCATTCCACAGCGATACGGCTTTAGCTTTGCTTTATCCCCGCACCCCAGCTCCAGCCCCTCGCACATCCCCTGGCTCTCTGCGTACCAACCCCTGCCCAAAGCTGCGGCTACAGGTAAAGTGCCCTCCAGGTTTTAATGATGTACCCAAGATTAACTATTAGCACAACTCAGGATTAATTACACATGTTCTGCTAAGTGTGCCGCCTGCTCATGGTCAGGTGAAGGCTTATCTCAGCACTCCTTGGAGCCACCACTAATGCCATACCAGCCCGAACAGCAGGGATGTTGCTGAGAGGTCTGCAAGCACAAGCAGGATTGCTGGCACCACTTGGTCCTCCCCCTGGGGGGCACCTCTGTCCCCCCTCCAAACACCAGTGTTACCCATCTCTTGATGGGCTACAGGAGGGTCCCAGTGCACCTGGGATCAGTCTCCAAAGGGGCAGAGGGGACCCACCTACAGCCCCAGGTCCTGGCTCTGCTCCCCCCAGCCCCATCAACATGGAGGCGGACCCACGACGTGGGTGTCCAGCGCTTAAAATGTCATCACAGCCAGGCACAGGACACACTCGGGGATGTGGGGATGGTTCCTGTTGCTGGGACAGGCAGAAGTGCAAGAGGTGCAGCCCCAGCCCAGCTTGCTCACTTCCCATCACAGCTATGAAGGTGAAGAGAGAGAGCTGCCATTCCCAGGCATCCCAGGGGACACAACCAAATCCACGTCAGAAGAGGAGGCCTTGTCACTGCCAACCGATGTCGAAGCTCCTGCGCTTCTGAGAAAAGTGAAGTACTACAGGCAGCAACGCAGCTCTCTCCAGAGTCACTCACAGGGGGAAACGGATGCTGCAAAATCCCCCGTCAGACTAGCCAGCTCCTTCCCCTCGTTAAACAACCACCGTGAGGCTCTTCATTAAAAACACAAACAAGAACTACACAACAACAACACAACCCTCCCAGCCATTAACTTCTTTCATCCTTGAGTACACAGATATTATTTAGCACGTCAATTTAGCTCAGCATGCCACGCAATCACCATGATGCATGCCCGCCTCTTTGAGAAGCTGCTGCCTTTTGCATTAGGACCAGGATTTTTTTTTTTTTTTTTTTTTTTTTGAGTTAATTGGTCGGGAGCTAATTCCGTTCATTAATTCTGAATGCCGCAGGGGCTGGGTTGGGTTTTTTTGTTGTTTTTTTTCCAGGATTGTTGGGTTTTTTCACTCCCTTTTCAGCATGGCTCATTATGCGGCCAATGCTGGCTTAACAACACCCAAAACCTGCCCAGTGCCCAAGGCAGCTTCAGGCTTTTCTTGATTTATAACTCATCCTAATTTGCATTTTCCCTGGCACTTGTCCTCCACTTGAGATGTCTCACAGGAGGTACGGAAACCTTGTGAGGTTACAGGAGGCAGCAGCCCAGTAATAACAGAACTGCATCAGCAGAGAGGAACACAGCACGTGGTTATCTTTCCCCCTCTTACTTTTTCCATCTAATATTGGTCCCTCTCGGAGACAGGGTGCTGTCTAGAGACACTTGTAGGGTGGTGTGGCACATACGCATTGCCCCATATCCCATGGCAGAAAAAGCCCATCCCTCTGCGGGAAGTGCCCCAGCAGTGGCAAATTCCCCTGCAGGTCTCGAAGCTACTACCAGCGCCTCCTGAGGAGGGACTCCCTGGTGGCTGCCACTCCCCTGCAGGTTATTTTTGGAAGCCGCCCCAGCTGCCTGCCTTGCAGCGGAGCAGGAAGGGAGGGAAGGAAGGAAGGAAGGAACTAAGGAAGAGAGCACAGTCACTGTTCAAACAACGCTGCCGAAGCCACGGCACAGCCATGCATGGTGGGAAGGGCAAGCGACCTGCAGGACACCTGCGACCTGCAGGACACCTGCATCCTGCAGTCACACAACCACCAACCCTGCAGAAAGCATCCCTGGGGGATGGAGGGTTAAAAGGGAGCTTTTCCCATACCCAGCCCTAGGCAAACATCAGGGGACACAAGTGATGCTGTGTGCTGACAGCAAGGGATTAATGCTGCTCTGATCCCACACCAGGACCACAGGGCAGAGCCCCAGACATCTCCACATCAGCCCCATGCAAAGCCCTGCCGCAAAGCCTTATTTTGCACCAGTCCTCCTCACCTTCCTGGGATGCAGAAGGGATGGGATCAACCCCAGCCGTGACACTGGTGGTTTGCACCCACCCAACGCTTGCACCAGCACAGCCTGAGATGCAGGTGGGGAAAAGCCACCCCTGAGCCTCTGCAGACCTTATGATTTCACACAGAGCCTCAATGCAACCCACACATGTGGGAGGCAGACACTCTCGGGGGGGACTGTGCACCTGCAGCACCACAGCACCCACCTCTGCAGCTCCTTCAGGGAGACCGTGACCCTCAGGCTGTGTCCCAGGAGGAAGAGGGCAGCCAGAATGTCAGCCCACTGCACCATCTCGCCCAGCGGGCCCCCCTTCAGCACCCGTGGACTGAAAACATCCCCTGACTCCTCCGTCAGGAAGCCGATATGGATCAAGATCTGGAGAGACAAGGAGAAAGGTCAGTGCTGGGAGGGGTGGTGCTAAGGAAAGGGACAAGTTGGGTTTCCCAGCCCAAAATGACTTATGGTCCCTGATTCCCCCCAGCTCCTTTTGCAGACTGTAATTACTCAGTGAAATCATTTGGATGTAAAGACAAGTGATCTACATCCCATTAGCAAAGACCTAACAGAGGCTACCAGCTGCCATCAATTAGCGCTCTATCTGTATCTTGCCCATGTTCCTGATATACATCACAGTCCGTCCCACGGACTGGAGCTGGATCTCCTGGCACACACGGACCGATGGGTAGGGCACCACAAAAACGTGAACGGGAGGGCCAGCAACCTCAGCACCTCCACGGAGGAGATGTGCCAACCTCCCTGCCTGCTGCCGACACCAGTCTGCCGGTTGGACATCGACTCCCACCCACCAGGACCTGTCTCCAAAATTCACCCCATCACTTAGCAACGCTGGTCCTGCAATGTCCTGGACGCATGCAGAGTCGTGCCCACAGACCACAGACCCAACCCTGCAGACCCATGTGCTTCCATAAATGAATCTTCCTCCCAGCCCACTCGTATCCCAGCTGTCTCTGCTCCCCATGTCCCCAAGGGCTCAGCTTTTCCACCCCCCACGCAATTTGCTCATACGTGTTTCTGGTCCCTTTGCCGGCCCTTCAGCTTCTGCTTGAGGCGCCGAGCCGCCCGCAGCCACTGCTGGGCTAAGTGCCGAATCCTCTTCTTCATGAAGCTGAGGGACTCCTTGCCTGTGCCGATCAGCTCCAGGAGGTGAGCCAGGTCGCTCCGGAAAGCTGCCTAGGAAAGGAGCACACTCTGCGTTTTGAGCGTAGGGAAGGCAGCCACAAAAAGAGCTCCTGGGCTGCCACAGGGAATGGCAGAAGTTTGCCCATCACAGTTGAGGTGCCATGGGTCATTCCTGGATGGACAGCTTCCCCTGGTGCCACCACACCTGACGCCAGAGCTCCTCCACTTGACGCACCAAATCCCAGGGGCCCCATTGCACCCACAGCATCTCATGACATCCCAGATTCCTCAGCACAGGAAGACATGGACCTGTTGGAGAGGGTCCAGAGGAGTGCCACAAAAATTATCAGAGGGCTGGAACACCTCTCCTATGAGGACAGCTGAGAGAGTTGGGGTTGTTCAGCTGGAGAAGAGAAGGTTCCGGGGAGACCTCATTGCAGCCTTTCAACACTTAAAGGGAGCTGATAAGAAAGATGGGGACAGGCATTTTAGTAGGGCCTGCAGCAATAGGACAAGGGGCAATGGTTTTGTACTAAAAGAGGGTAGATTCAGACTTGATATAAGGAAGAAATTTGTTACAGTGAGGGTGGTGACACACTGGCACAGGTTGCCCAGAGAGGTGGTAGATGCTTCAACCCTGGAAACATTCAAGGTCAGGTTGGATGGGGCTCTGGCAACCTGATCTGGTTGAAGATGCCCCTGCTCTTTGCAGGGGGTGGGGTTGGACCAGATGACCTTTAAAGGTCCCTCCCAGCCCAACCGTTCTGTGATTCTACAAAAATCCACATGTGGCATGACGGCCCTCCTGACACTGCTGGCTCTGGGAATATTTATTTCCAGCAGCCTTGAAGCCATCATCTCCCCCCAAACACCCCAGGACCAGCAGGACACAGGCTGCCCCCACCTTACCTGCACCCGGGGCAGTGGCGGGGGGGAAGGCAAAGCCGCCGTCCGGTTTCGCCACGGCAGGGGAGGGCAGAACCACTCGACTTCACTGAGGTAGATGAGGAATGAGCACTCGGTGCCGTCCACGCCAAAAAATGCATAGCAGGGGTCGGAGGTCCACCTGGCCCTCATCCACTGCGAGGGGGCAAAGAAACACACGGGGCTTGCCCTGAGCTGGGAGGGGACGCGGCAGCCCTGTAAGCTGCCCCTGCTATGGGCAATCTCTATTCTCCATCACCTTTCTCTAGCTGGGAGCTAGAAATGAAGGGCAGAGGGTGGATAAAGGGCTGCAAACCAGCGTGTACCCAGCACCAGTGCCACGGTGCCGACGTTTGCCTGCCCGGTACCTCCAGGGCACACAGGGCAGAGGAAGAGCCAAGAAGGTTTGCTGGGGGCTCCCTGGGTTTCTAGCACTGGTTCTAGCACCAATATGTGCTTTCCGCAGGGGCACAGCCATTAATCCATAGGAAATCATAGACCACAGGATTTTTTTTCTTCTCATTAGCTTTGATAGGGAGTGAGCCAAGCTGCTAATCTCATCGCCCCAGGCGCAGCGGGGCAAGGAGACAGATCCACCAGGGGCCCCCGAGGATGATTTCATATGAAGTTGAAGAACCAGCGACCAGAGCAGTGATTTATCATCCCCCGCAAAGGCTATTGCCAGCCTCTTCCTAATTCAACTACAAAAACAAATCTACCCGAGAGACAGGTCGCTGCGCCCAATATGTAAAACGCAGCAATCACCCAGACAGGAGATCGAATTACAGGCTTCCACAATTAAATTACATTCCGACTTTACTCAAATCGTGGAAGGAAAGGATGCCTAGCACCAGGGGAAGAGGAAAATACAGCTGCCCAGTATCATTTTCATATATCCTTCAACATCTTTTCAGGGAGACTCAGCCCTGCAGAAGCCTGAGCTTGAAGCAGGAGGCTGGGAAGGGGAGGGAAGAGGGAGATGCTTTTAATTAGTTCATGTAAATATGCTCTCTGACAAAGCAATCATGCTCTGGGCCAAATGCCAGGCTGCATTCAGGTGTAAAGAGCAGGTTGGGTCAGGCAGGACATCCTGTTTGAGATGGAGGTCCCGGCCACCTTAACGAGATACTCTTCTGTGCAACGCTGAGATTATTCCCCAGACACTAGCTAACGCTCCAAATATTTAAAGACAATGTGACAGTGCTTTCTCCTCACTGTGCTTCTGTCATTAAACACAGAAGCTACACGCAGGGAGAGCTGCAGGCAGAGGTGGTCTCACAGAGCTGATTCTGCTGCTGCCTGCACACCTCTGACTACCGTGGCTTCAGTGTTTCGTATGACTAAAACTAAAGGTTTTTGCCTTATTATTGGGGGAAAACAGTTACATTCATATAGCAAAGGCTCCCAGAAGAGGTCAGATGCCTCCCTTGTGTTTTCTCCTCGCAGCACAGCCGTGCGTTGCTTTCCACATCTTTGTCTCTGCTCCTCCTTCTGCAACAGGCCGCACCGTTCCCATTTAAAAGCAGTTTTATTCTGGGAAGTGTCCCCCTCCCCACTACCCTTCCCAGTTTAACCCCAGGGGTTGTTGCTTTGTGCCCTTCCCAGTAGCTTCCACCCTAGGTCAAGACCCTCCCCCAGACAGGGAACCCCAACTCACCTCTACTTTCCCAGCGCAGTCAGGGTACTTGGGGTCCCTGGGCACTTCACACTGGTCCCTCCTGCCTTCCACCACTGCAGAAATATAATTTGGGCATGGGGAGAGCCGGGACATGCCAGCAGAGCAGCTAGAAATGCTGGGAGGGAATGGGATGGGTTCGGGCTGCCAGCCCCCAAGCACATTCATCGGCACCGCAGCTGGGCCAGCAGACAGCCCCATCCCACATGATGGAGCAGGACACCAAGATGTGAAGCATCTTCCTCAAGGTCAGGGAGGAAGCAGAGGAAACCCCCAGCCCTGCTTCAATGCCAAGAGCACATTCCCCTTTCCTAAATCTCAGCAGGTCTCTGTATAGCACTGCTGCTCTCAGCCTGGTCCAGACCCCAGGTCCCACCTTTCCACACTCTTGTTGCTGCAGCCTGCTTACGGATGATTATCTGAGGAAGCACTTGACAGCCTTTACTCTGTAAACTTGCAAAAAAATCTGTCCTGCTGAGCTGTCGAGAGAAGACTCAGCCCCCAGGGCCAGCCCCAGGATAAGGCACAAAAGTGGCTAAAAATGGTAACAGGATCTTTTCTTCCTCTGTGGTTGGATTAATAAAAGACAACACCCCTCCTATAAGCCCTCCTTTGCCTATAACTGAAAGAGCATGAGGTGGAAGAGGCAATGGAAGCATTTTCTACCTGATGATGCCAGCCCAAACTTCGGGAAACACGCAGTGTGTGGAGAAACATCTGGAGAGCCCAGCTGCCCTCACAGCACTGCTGGGTTGGGATGGGAACGTCTCTCCTGGTGCTGGATCCCGGCCACTGGGCTTTGGATCCAAAGCACCGCGTTCTTCTATCCAGGTGTTTGTGCTGGCACTGCTCCTGGTCTTTAATTCTGCATTTAATTCTGTGGCATTTATTTCTGACGGCAATTCAGATTTGTCACCATTCCTCCCCCTTGCAGACAGGAGTTTCCCAGGTCTTGCTCCTCTGCAGATTGATCTCCTCCGCTCTTGAGTCCTCCTGGGCCAAATGAGGCAATGCTTTTAGGAGAAGATGACTCCTATCAGAGGGCATGGAGGGTGGTTCCCTATGCAGCCTCCTTTTCCTGGCTGTAATAGCAAGGTGAGAGCCCTGGAAACCTCCGAGACAGCTCAGACCACACTCAGAACCTCCTCTCCCTCAAAGAGATGGTCTGACCATGTGCTGCATCCGCACAGAGGTGGGCACAAACAGTCCTAGGAGGTCTGCCAAAGAGGTTCAGGTGCCCTACTTAGTCCTGCAGACAAAAGCGAGTTGGGTAACCTCAGACCAGCATCCATTCCCCTGCACTTTTACCAAACTTGTCATGCTAGGCTTGGCTGGATCTCTCTATTGCAAATGCATCACATGTAAGAGGTTTGGAGCATGGGAATCCCTGGAGACACTCACCTTTCCCATTCAGGAGGCTGTTCCGGAGAATCTGATCTACTTTTATTGCGATGTCCGAGACATTTTGAGCTATAGCTTGGATCCTCTCCATCAACCCGGCTGCTGGCTGGAACCTGGTAAAAAACCACAAATAGACCCTGAAAACTTGATGTCTCCCCATGGTGGCACCCAAGAGTGCTTAGAGCAAACTTGCCATCCTTGGAAACTGCCAGCAGGTTGAACTTAACTCCAGGATGCAACATGGGAACTCCTGGTCCAGCATGTACTGGGCAAAGAGCTCATTGCCTTCCAAGAGGTTTGATTAAAAACCTATGTAAATCAGTATTCTGCCATTTTTTGCAGTGTGCTGGTAAACACAGATACATCTGTGCATTTTACATGGGGAAATACTAATTAGGCCGGAAAAAATTGTTTTTCTTATTTTAGATGTGCTACGTTTGAAAATCCTCTGCTGTGATTATTGGCCTGGCGGAGCATGTAGGAAGCCGTGCTGGGAAAAAAAGGGTGAAAAAAACCCCCACAAAACAGATAAAGGAAAGGAAAATCAGAGGAGGGCTGAGGAAGCTTGTGGGCCTGGAGCAGACTGCAGCCAGATGCAAAACACACAAGGACACGTGGATGGCCTGAGCCAGCCCATCCACCAAAGATTTAAAAGACGGATTTCTAGGTCCCCTGTTGAGGAGCAGTGGCGAGGGCTGTGCAGGGACAGGGTGCCAGGCTGAGCATCAGCAGCACAGCAGGAGCCAGGGTTGAGCTGGGTGTCGCAGCCCCAGCAAAGCCTGCAGGCACCTTCCCACCAAGGCCTGATATCAGATTCCACCGGTTTGAATGAGCTGTATATGCCGTCTAGTGAATTAAACCTCGCAATCAATACCATCCTGGGTAAACAGCACCATTAAACTTATCTACATAACACATTGTTTAGACAGAGCGACAGAGTACTGTAAAGAGGCCGGGTGTCAATTAAAAGCTGGTGTAATATATAAAAGGTCAAGAGAACTCAATCCATCAGCAGCGGTGCCCTGCTAGGCTTGACAAGGAGCGAGCTCTCCACCTCCGATGCCTCGCCTGCCATTTCCACCACAAACAACAACCACGTCTCGACAAGCACGGTTCTCACCGTAAATAATTTCCCCTTCTGCAGCATCTGGGTCATAAGTTTTTCCTCCTGCTGCCGCCAAGATCGTTATAATACAAGGAAATGCCATAAGCAGTGAGCAAAACCAAAAGGGCAACCTTGAATACTCTTGGCACAAAAAATATGTGCTGATGTCAGGTCCTTCCCAGTGAAGTTTTATGTTTGTTCTCCAGCAGATCAGTGAACCCGAAGGCTGGGATTTAAAGTACCTCTATCCTCAAGGCTAAAAAAAAAATCCTGGTTTTATGAACCGATACTGCTCCAGTTGTTGATTTAAAGTCCATTCGCTAGCAGTGAGCAGCCCACATTTTTCCTTCTGGCATGGTTTATGACCATCAATACTCAACCTGCATACCTCCACAGGGAGCCACATATCTTAGGCTTTTAAGAAATAATAATTAAACGCAGAGGACACCATTGCCCCCAAGTAACTTTCAACCTTTTGCAGAGAATAAACCCCAGGTCTCCTGCCAGCTACTGTAACTGCTGCAACAGGGAGGTTGCTCCTGAGGTTCTGGCAAAATACAGGCACAAAAATGACTTGTGATGAGCTCTGCTTGTGAGCATGGCTCCAAGGAAATAACATGCTCCCAGTCTAAGGGGTGCACAACTCGGCCAGCCCTAAAAAGCCCTCAACCCGCCCCATTTCTGCAACCCTTTTTCCACTAGCAAGCAGTCGTCAGACCATGCAGGTGATGCATGTGTGCTCAGTAAACAGCGAAAAGCTAGGTTGGGCAGTTTAGGAGCAAATGAACCAAGGATGCAGTGAATTTTGAGCCAGGGAGCCCAACCTCCTGCTCCAACAACAGGAGAGGGACATCAGCTTGGTGGAGATGCTCCTCAGGTTTCTCAGCCGCTCATGGAAACGAGAGAGGATAAGCACAGCCATGGCAGTCCTGCTTCTGTGCTTCACAGCACCTGGATTAGCCCACAATCCAACTTCTGCCTCCTACTAGAAGCTATTTCAATCCTCACTTGGGTCCAAACCTGCTCCCAAACACCCAAGTAATTAGGTGAATCTCAAAAGCCAACAGCAACCTCAATCCCCATCTCCTCTGTGATGACCTTCAGACCTCAGCTTAGCCAGAGCTGAGCACTGGGCACCCATCAACACATTCAAACAAAAATCAGGATCATTATCCTAAATAAATGGCTTTCTTCCAGGCTCAGCCTTGCAGCCAGCCTAAGTTCTGCTGGAGCTCTGGCCATGGCAGCGGTTTCCACCTGGTGATGGATCTGGCCCAGCATCTACACCAGCTTGCCCAGCTCTTGTAAGATACAGCTGCTCCCCAAACACAAAGATTTCAACTCAGAGCCCTTTGATGTAAAATGTATGTTTGATCATTGCACTCCAATGGCACTTCCAGTTCTCGCAAACAAGACAGCCGCGTTGCATGGGCTCTGTGAGGCTTTCTCCAAAACGCAGAGAGTTACTGAAAAGTGACACATGGTTCAGTGTCCACCACGGTTCTTGGCTTATACTAAAAAGATGGAAAAACTACAGAAAACGTCCCTGCAAAACAAGCAACCAGGCTCAAATCTTCCACTGCCTGCACACTCATCACCCTTATTTGTCAAACCAGTTTTCTCTAAATCCCCATGACTTTGAGTGGGGGATTTCACACTTGTGGTAAAGAGCCATGCTCCCACGTCGAGAGCGCTGATGGGCCTCGGTGTTATAGCACTAGCACAGGAAGCTCTGAGTCAGCCACATCAGTGTTTTTATCTGCTGGGCAACAAGGCTATCACTTGAGCAGCAAATTTCATTTAACGTATTAAAGAGATGACAAGAAGGTTAAGCATAGGTTGCATCACCTACCATTACAGTGATTTGTCACCTGGGCAGAGGACAAGAAAATAAGACATTTAAAGCAAAACCTTAAATGCAAAAAGGTTTTCTGTAGCTTGTCAGAGGTTGATGCCTTATTCTTAGTAACTGGAGACACTGGGAAGGACAAGGTAAGTGGCTTATTCTGCTCAGTGACAGCTGAGCAGAAGGGGAATATCCCACCATGTGTCTCCATCTGAGCTGGGATGCCAGCACAGCCTCTGCCAGCCCAGCGGAAAGAACACACTTCCAGTGCTGCCACTGCACAGGGAGCAGCGACAGGCTGGCTTTTTTTCTTCGTGTTGCTTTTAAAATTTTTCTATAGTGACAATATAAATGCCACCAAAATGCGCTGGGGCTATGCCAGCTATTGAAACTATGGTAAATTACTATGGGTTTTCTAAAACAAATTTTTCCCTGGGATCTTAAAACCGTTTACTACAGCAAATACAGTACTTTTACTTCTAACCATCAATATTGATTTCATCTTTATTATTTTCAGATTTATATTTCCCCATGTTGATTAAGATTCAGATCACACTATGCCTTATAATACACTGTATACAGTATTCATCTTGTTTCAAAAACTGCTATTAAGATGTATCTTTCCCCACTGGCAGATCATTTGCCATATAATATAGCTGGAGGTTGAGTTTTCCTTTACTTTTTCATGCATTAATTTGGTTCCCTTCACATTGTCTCTTGTCCCCAACCCTGCAGCAGCAGCTCAGATTCAGCCTGTTTATCCCTTTTACAAGGCACTGTATTTTCATTGCCTTTTATAAAAGTGGCATTATGAAAAGATGAATCTCTTTCTATTTGTGTGTTGTCTTCATAATACAAGCCCTAAACATATTTGCTTGCTCATCCGATATTTCTTGCTATTAACGGGTGAAAGCAGTGACTTTGGGAAGACCGATACAGATGGAGGAAAGCAGATGTTTGGAAGATAATACATCGACAAATGTAACATTCACACAGAGCAGTTTACCAAAGGATTTCAACTTGCTCATTGCAATGTCTGCACTTCTGTTTACCTCTTTAAAGATTTTTTTTATTATTATTATTCCCAAAGACCCAAAGCAGAGCAGAAAGCAGCTGGGAAGGGTGCCTGGGGCTGGTGCCGGGGACCCAAATGACCCCCCAATATCCAGCCCCACGACAGCCTCACTCACCAGCACAGGGAGCCAAAATCCTGGAGGTGGAACTGATGGATAACCCTTCCCAGCAAGGGGAAAAGGGCCTTCCTGTCCGCCTGAATGCTGCAGCAGCTTTCAAGGTGCTGCCCGTTAAATTAGCTGGGGTAGCTCCTGGAGAAACGGACCCCTAGGGCATCTCCAGCAGGTCACCCCATGGGCTCAGGCTCCTCTCCCCACCCACCCCACTGGGGCAAGCTTGAAGTTGCCCAACAGCTGGTAGGGGACAAGCTGAAGAAAACTGAGGGGTCTCCAGGGATGTGGGGAAAAGCCCTCATCCAAGTGCTGAATAACTAAAAAAGGTGATTTAAATCTCCATCCAAGAAGACGGATTAATTACAAGCTTTGCTCCTCTGGCATAAAAGAATCCAAGTAAACCTCACTGATGCCAAAGGAAAAATTTTTTTCAGGGATCCATGCCCTTGTGCGCATCGCTGCACTGTCTGCAAGGTAACTTGTACCCAAAAGGCCGGGAGCCAGGGCTGAGGAGAGCAAGGACAGGAACATGGACACAAGGGGGCTACCGGGCACCTGATGCGCTCCCTAAAATTTGGGTCACAGTCCCCTGACACCAATGTTCCCAATGGGAGGGGGGGAGGAGGGTGTAGCAGGAGAGACAGCGGTGGCCAGGAGGGTGCCCCGCTCATCAGGCTCAGCTGCACGCTTCGTGTTCATTTGGCTTGTAATCCTGGTTTTAATCCTCGTAACTCTGGTACTGGAGCTACTACCCTGAGCCTGGATAAACAACCTTGGCTTGGTTGGAGCTCATGGTCCGTGCAGTGGTGGGGAAGCAGGAGAACAACCGAGTCCCCCAAGGTGCTGTGATGGGGAGTGCAGGGAGGGTCCTGTGCCCCAGTCCGCTTGGGAAAGGCTCAGACCCCGAGGGAGCAGAGCAAAAGCCCAAAGCCCTGGTTGCTACCAGCTTGGCAGAAGTGCATAGCAACAGTAGGGGGGAAAAAAAGTGCTGGGGCTGAGGCACAGGACTCACCGCTTTGCTACCCCCAGCATGGGTTCTGCCAGGTCGTTCAGCTCCTCAGTGCCTTTCCCAACATCAAACAAGGGCAGGGATGCTGCACCCAGCTTTGCAGCCTCCCCAGGAGCCACATACAAGAAGGCCCATACCACTGATAAGTGGGCCTATGCTTCACAGGCAGCTCCAGCCAGTCAACTGGGTAAAAATTTAAAAATAAATAAAAATATTTTTTAAATCCCAGAACAGCATGTGCTTCCAATACAATTTCTGGTATCTCTGTATACTGCAATCTTTTCCATTACATCTCAGGGCTGAGACAAACCTCTCGGCCTCCCCTCCAGGAACACCTGAATAAAGGCCTGAGTTCACTCTGGCCATGCTGGCGCTTGTTGGGAATTCATCCTGGGCAAATGTCCCAGAGAACATGTTTCAGGACAGGAACATTCCTTGGAAACTCATCCGAAGTAAATATCAGACAATGCATGGGTAGAGCCCTGTCTGAAATCCTCCAACTCCAAGTTTCGTAATAAATCACATAATAAATACCAGAGTGTTTTACTCACTAAAGTGCTTCCATTTATTTTAATTTCAGTTTACTGGAGGTGAAGTTTCTCACACAAATGCATTTAGAGGACCAGACCGTGAGCTAACCCAAACCCCACAGCTGCACAGCCCAGGGGAGGATGCTGCCATTTTAGCAAGCTCAATAAATTTCATGAAAAAAAAGAAGAAAAACGACTTTCTAATCAAAACCAATATCTCACTAACATAGGGACAACTCACCAGCAAAGTATAACCAAGATCATTAATTAAAATGTTTTATGAATGCTACAAAGTGCTCTGAGATCCTTCCCAAACACAGCACGAAGTCAAAGCCACAAGCCCAAACCTTTGCTTTCCTCCTAACTCCCAGAGCAGTACCGAGCCAAGCTATATGCCCAGGCAGCAGCAGGTTTTATTTATGTGAATACAAAGGGTCATGGACAGAAGGGTTTCAGGATCATGACTTTGATGTATGTTAATCTTCACTTAATTGGGGCATAAATCAGATATATTTGCCTATATGCTTGAGCTGCCTGATGCGGGCCACGATAAATCACCTTTGGTGAGCCATGAAGACATTGCCAGTCTTGACTAGGAGGGACCTGCCAAAAAATTGGACCAAAAATACCCAGTTTTGACCATGATCCCTGGGGCAGCAATCCCCTGGATGAGATGCTCTCCCAAGCCCATGCTTTTCTACAGCCCTCAGCCTCACATTTTCTTTGCCAGCCGGGTGTTTTGTGGGTATGCTCTGCTTCATTTTGGAAGGGTAATTTTAGCAGCCTGTGTTTCCACCATCAGCACTACAGCCTCCCCGGATGCCCCGCTCCGTGGCATCTGTGCCATCCAGCCAGGAAGGCCCCAAGCCCATCCCTCCAGAGGAGGCTGCTTGCTTGCTCCCGGCTGCTCCCAAACCAGGAACATCTGAGAGAGGGTTAACAGGACCGATTTTCTTTGTAGGGTAAATCAGACGTACAGCCTGGGCAAACGCACCCTGGTATCACGCTCCTGCCCACCCTACAGCACCATCACCAGCCTCCCGAAGCCCTGGGCTCTGCTTGCCCAGGGGCACCAGGTGCCAAGGGCTTTCCCTGTGCAAGCCGCCTGAAACACCACAGCCAACCATGGCACAAAAACACAAGCAACAGCACTTTGCCTCCATGCGGTAATGCATCAAGAAGCCTCATTTGCAAAGCCCTGTGATAAAGCAGTCCCTGGCATATCAATATTTTGGGGTGGAAAGGCATAAAAAAACCCAGAAAGCAAAGTCTATCGCAGGATTAGGTTCAGCAAATTGAGCTGGAGGTGCTGGGGGAGGTATAAGCCGGGGAGTGGGAGGGGAGGGTGTGAGTGACCTGGGCACACATGGGCACCTATATCCCTGCTGCATTGACGATGCCCATCACCCTCCAGCTACAGGTCTCTCCCAAAGAGCCCAGAGCCCCTCAGGCAAGGTGGGGACACATGGATAGATCCTGCTCCCCTAGCCACCCTGCTAGTGGTACACAGCCACCTCCCCACTCTGCCTTAGAGGGAAAAGCAATTTATCTCAGCTGCTAGGCATGAATCTCCCTGTGCATCTCCTCCCCTGATGGGGACTCCAGAAGTGAGGGGTCCTCACGACTCTCTATGCTGTGTCCATCCTCTTCAAGATAACACCAAAAGCATCCAGAACTGGACTGCAAACATCCTCAGGAGCTGCCAAGAAACAACTCACTGCCTCTGCTGGGATGACACAGGTTGCAGGACCCATGAGGAAAGAGAGCACCAGGAGGAAGGCTCCCATGGCGCTGGCTGCCAGGCTCCCCTGCCAGCAGTACCCCTCCCAGTCCCACCCGTGGTAGCATCAAAGAGAAGATGCTGCTCCCACATCCAAGCTCTGCTCAGCAAAACTACAACCTAGCAAAGCTAGGCTGGATTGCAGGACAGGTCTTACCTTTCCCATGGGCTGCTTCAGGGCTCTGCGTGCTCTGGACAGCTTTCACACCATATAGCACCAGCCTCACCTTGCGGATTCCTTCACTGAGCCCCACAGCACACCAAGGAGACAGGGAGATGATGCACGGAGGGGTCAAAGACTGCTCCATGCTCACCTGGGTAGCAAGGGACTGTGGCATCTGGCAGCAATTTCTCTAAAGCCAGCTTATCAACAGCAACAATTCAGGAATTAATAGAGCCAGGCTGGCAGGATGCAGGAACATCACCCATTTAGTGTCATATTGTGAGGCTTTTAATTACTGGGGGAATATGGAGTCATGTAATGATTACAAGAACAAATACTTAAAGTGTGTGGAAATTAACTGAGCCTTGGCAGTAATTAAGCTTGAAGATGAATCAGTCGTTAGCAAATAACACCCTTTGCAGGCTAACCACTATGTGGGGGAGAAAGACGACCCGGGGATGCTGGCACTGCAGACCCCAGCCTTCCCGGCTGCCACCTCCCTGTGGGCAGAGGGCAGGTCGGGGGCAGCCCAGCCCCCGGAGAAGGGCTTCTCTGAGCCCCAGCACTGTCGAGTTACAGTTCTGGCTTGGATCACTCGCTTCAGACCCCCTCCTTCCCTCGCAAGCGCTTTCCAGCAGGGGACCAACACTTCCACTGCAAACTAATATTTCCCTTGCCCAGTAAATAGCTTTCCAGGAGGCTTCCATAAGTACTCCTAATTTCCTTCCCCTCTGATGATTTACGAGGGCTGCTTTCAATTAACAGCAGTATTGATTTTTCTGCAGCTGACTGGCAGGCTGCTTGCCCTCGTTAGGGAGCCCATCGCTTACCTTCCAGCACGGGCAGGGTGCAGGCTGTGAGGAGCCTGTGGCGGGCTGGAGAAGGGATCCAGCAATGCCTGGGGGCACAGCAGGCTGGTTTACAGGTGCAGCCCGTGTTCCCTTACCCCAGTGTGACATCCCACAAAACCCCTGGGCAGCTCTTCTAAGGAAGACGGTGGACATTTGGGTCTTCCAAGAGTTTTACCTAAAGCATTGCAAGAGGCTGGTGCGCTACACGTAGCCGCACCTATGGAGTATTCAATCAGACAGCACCTACGGAGCAACAGCAAAAGCTTCAAATGACTTTTGCCATGAAAGATCTTGGAGTAACTTCCAGCCGAGTGAAGCTGCCTGCCCTGGCAGTCAAGAGGCTTTCCAAAGCAGGTCATTAATTACACTCCATATATTTAAATTCCTCCTGGTATTTTTCAAATGGAAAAGCCACTCCTGCCCTCTACCAGAGTGGTGCTCACGGGCCCATAAAGCCCACCAAAGCCTTCATCTCTTCATTTGGGCTTGGCAAACCCAAGCCCTCCTGATTTCATCAGAGATCCAGCGCTAAGCAGGACAGCGCTTTGTAAAAACAAGAATTAATCTGCTTTTATGCAGGTGGAATTGCAAAGCCCATGCTCACAGCTTTGCTAAGCAGGGAGGGAGATGAAGGCGGCCACCGTGTTAACCAGAGATGCTTTAAAGAATAAAATCCCTTTGAAATTAGCACCCTTTAATTGTATTATCTTTCACTGACAGCTTCAAGTCAGTCACGGGTGATCAAAGAGACAGAGAGGGAAGGCAGAAACAAGCCCTTGGTGGAATCTGGGAGTCCTAACAGTGAACAACACCAGGGTGTCTCCTCAGCCCCAGGGTTATCTGGGCTCAGGAGACGCCGCTCAGTCCCAGTGATGTTGGTGGTGCCCATTTCCCCTTGGCACAGGGAGTCCCTGGGGGCTGCAGCCAGTTACCCCACAAGGGACCTTAGCACACCTCTCCCCAGCTCCATGGGGTCTCAGCCCAGGTTTTATACCAGCTGCTATTCGGATCCCCCCAGGATGCTCCACACAGCTCTGGAGAGCATCCATCAGAGCAGTGGGGTCAGCCCAGAGCAGGGCAGCAGACGGGGTGTATTGGCTCTGCGCCCTTCCAGCTGCCTCATGCACCCTACAAAGGAGGGCAGGGACCAGGATAAGCCACGATAGGTCACTACGGACAAGGGAGCATGCCTGGCAGCAGAGACAGAGCCGCTCAAACCTGCTGAGACCCAGCACAACTGTAACATTTCCAACATGTCTCCTCTGACCACAGACCTCAGCCAAACCCAGGGGCTGCATAGAAGGAGGGGAGTGCTCGGGAAGCACTTCACAACTGTTTGCAAATGCTGCCGGTGCTTCGTTACAGACCATCACAGCAAAAACTCATCCACAAGAAATCCCCCCACGATGGCTGCTTCATCTGGGGATGCTCTGCCTGATTCTCAGAGGCTAGGTGAGAACAAGGAGATGACATAGATCAGTCTTGATGCAGGACCAAGTGAAGGGACTTGAATGCACTTAAAGGGTAATTTATAAGGAGCAAAAGGTACTCAACTAGTTGTCCCTGATTTTCTGGGACAATTAAGACATCTGTAATCTCAACTGCTCAAGACCATCTCAGCACATACACAAAACTCGAGGCTGTTTTGATGTGCTGGGTCCATAAGCTCCCGTCCTCTCTGGTCTCTCCAAGCAACGGCCCCGGAGTCACCAGCCACACGGCAGGTCTAAAACGCAAGATCCCTGTCTGCAGCAGTTGCTGCCAGTTCACATTAAATGTTTTTAAGTTTATCTCTTGGCTGCTGGTGTACAGAAATTACCATCACCTGAAATTATTGGTTCTTTTAACATGAGATTGGCCAAGAAAATCATCAAATGTGAGCGAGCACCTTCCAGTTGCTGGCTGTAACAGTCCTGTCCATTCCTCTCCAGGATTACTGTTGTCTTCCTTGTACACTTGGGTACCAGCCAGCCTCGTAACGACAAAATCCCCAGCACCTGCCATTACCGAGGTAAATTATATTTTTCAGTGGTTGAAATTATGTTACTTAAAAGGCAAGATCATGCACTCCAAGGCTGCCTGTGTAGCTTTAATTCATGTGTGCACGCAGTATGGTGCAGCACAGTCTTTAATTACAGGCTCACTTACTCTATTTTTCCATTATAGGCGCAAAAGAGACTCATAAGGAAAGTGAGGGAGAGAAATTGAAATGAAGATGGAAACAGGGAGGCACAGGAACCCCCGCCGGCTGTCGAGCACGGCCATGGCAGGAGGCAGAGGTGGGAATACCAGGCAGGAGCCACTGGGATGCACTGCAGCTCCGCCTCGGCTCTGGTGGCACAGCAAAGGGCAGAAGAGCCTGTTATATTTCACATCCCTGCCACCCACCATTCACGTGTCACCTGTGACTCCACCTGAGCAAAATCTATGCTGGCATTTTTTTTTGCACAGCAAAGTTTGTCCCAACTGCTGTCCCCCAGTTTTTTCATCTCTGCCCCTCCACATTCAAGTCACTCTAGTTACCATTTTTGCAGGCCTTGGCATGACAGCCAAATTAGTATTAATAAATGTTTAAAGGCTCTCAAAGCAAAGGCAAATGTCTCTTTAGCAAATCAGCATGTCATGATGGGAAGGTCTGATGGCATCTCTCAAGCTGCCGGCCAGATGGATACCGGGTGTGCATCATGGGGAGCCAGGACGCCAGCTCTGTGCAGCAAGTGTTTTGGGGCCTGACAGTTTCATCCTCTTTCATTTTAAGCCTTGCTCAATTCCAAGGCTGAACATATCTGCCCTGGATTTCAAACAACAATCACTTTCACAGCTGCCTGAGGAATATGGGCACAAAGAAACCAGCCTGAGCTCGCTCCAGGATTTAATGGCAGAGGGAACACAGCCCATGCACCAGGTACTGCTCCAGCCACCAGCAAGTCCCACCTCCAGCTCCACCACAGCACAGTGGTGAAGAGATACCCTCCCATGGAGCAATACTAGCAGCTGGGACAGGTGCTACAGGTAACCCCAAAATTCACAGTAATTTCAGAAATCCCAAAAGGTTTCCAGAAACAGCAAACAATAAGACTGCAAAAGACCTGCCCAAGCCCCATGCCATGGCGGGCTCCACCATCCTCACTCAGCAGCTCAGCCCAACACCACAGAGCACGTTAGGGTTTTTTGCTCCTGCAAACCCCCCAAGCCCGGCGGCGCTCCATGGGGTCTGTATCGGTGCAGCCGACTGACCTGTCCAGAGGGAATCGTGCTTCATCCCCTTTGTGGAAGTCAGTGCTATTCTCCAGCCTGGCCAGGATGTCCATCCTCTTCATCAGCATCTCCAGCATGTCGCTCATTCGCCGCAGCACCCCTCGGGACTCCAGCGCGCCCATCACTGCAGGCACACAAAGAGCAAGCGAGACAGTCACGGGCTGGGCGCTGCTGTGTCAGACCAAGAAAATCCCCCTCCCCATGGCTTCAGCCCCAAAGCTGCCCACGGTCCTGCACTCCCCAGCCCCGCTGATGGGCTTGGTGGTTTATGGACCATCTCGGTGCCCTGCTGTCCCTGGAAATCCCCTCCCTGGCTTTGCAACAGACCCGCAGCCCCATACACATCATCCTGCCTGAGCACAGGCTAATAATCCCTGCCTGTGCCCAAATCCAGCTGTGCTGCTGCAGCTCCAATGCCAGCAGTTACGCCAGCCCTGGATCCAGCCTCCTTGCCTGCCTCTCTGGGCATAAACTCCCGACTTGTCCACCTGATCCAGGCTGTCCTGAGTGCTTATGGGAAACCAACTTTATACTCAAACACAAACCAAACAGCCTTTCATTTTGACTTCTATTTTTCACTCTCCAAGACCCACCTAGCCCAGTATCCTGACTTTGACAGCAGCCTACAGGGGATGCTTAAGAAAAAGCATGGGAAATGTGGTCTTCCCACAACATATCCTCCCAGCAGCACCAGACTTTCCTGTTGCAGAGAAGAATTTCTTTTCTACCCAAAATTGCTACAGAGTGGGTGCCCCAGCACTAGAAATAGTTCTGTCTCAAGCACTGCATCTCAGCAACCCCTCCCGAGCAGGGAAGGCCCCCAATTCCCAGCCCCATTTAACATGCTGCTTCCTATGGGTTTGCACAGCACCAACCCGTTGCTGTGTTGAAAGCGCCAGGGGATACACGAGCTCCTGGCTCCTAGTTTGATCTGCTGTCTAGTGACAGGCAGCCCCGAGACCGAAGCCAGGGAACAGAAAATAAAGCTCCTGTTTCATCTCAGCGTGTCTCATTTCACGTTAGTAATAACTTAATCAGTGCATAATCCCCTGAACTTCTCCCGTTTAGCTTATCTCTGCGGTTCCACTCACATGTGCTTTTCAAAAGGCAGCACATATTTAATTTAGGGAGCAGCAGGAGCTGGGTGAGCGGCTGCCGGACACCCTGGGTGGCTATCAGGACGTACAGGCATCTCATGCATCTCTGCACAGATGCAAAACCAGGCCTTGCAAAGCCAGAGGGTAGCTGTGCTGGTGCATCCCCTGGGTCCCCCACACCAGCACAGCAGCCTGCCATGGCGGTGGGATGGAGTGGGGCATCCCAATGGCATCACCTGCTGGGGATGGCCCTGGCATGGGCTTCTCCTCACCACAGGAGCTGACTCAAGCCTCTGTGCACATTGTACAGCACAGAGGCTGGCCTGAATGCAAGGTCTAGATGGTTTTGGTATTCAGATGAGAGCAGTGCATATGGCTATGGTGGGAACCAGCTCACCGCAACAGCTCCCGGTGCTGCAGAGACACAGCCCGGGCTCCATACCCACTCCCACGGTAAATCACCTGCTAACTCCAGCTCCAGATGCTGCGGCGCTGGAGCCATGGCTACTTGGGGGTGGTTCTCCAGCTCTGATGGAGGAGGCCTGCATCAGCACCACAGCAGAACCGGGGGCTTCAGCATTTGAACACTCCATTGCCAGGCTCTCGCCCCAGCAAGCACTGTGAAAGCACTGCACATTTTTCCTAACGCTATCTAAGAAAATGGAAGAAAAATTGAGAGCAAAAGCAATTCCTCAAAAAAAACAACCAAACAAAAAAAATCCACAAAAACACCCAAAACCATTCACAGAGATTGAAACTGGGCTCTTTCACAAACACTCCCTGCACCCCCGTGGCAAGAAGTCAGCAACTTCTGCTTGAATCAGTGGGTGCCCAAGGTCCTGTGCAGCCCCAGACCTCCCTGGATGGGTTTGGGAATGCAGGAGCCACCTTTGCCCATCCCACCAGGAAGGTCTCCCAGTCCCCTGGGTGGGACACAAGTCACAGCCTGTCCCATTAAAGGGCAGAAGTGCTAACAAACTCACAATTGAAAGATGCTGGGGGGGGGGGGGG
>VZTL01070279.1:22251-81032 GCA_013400535.1 Scopus umbretta
AGAGTCGCGTGGGGGGGGGGGAAGTGGAAACTTGGGCACTGGAGTTCAGTTTGTGCAGGGGCCTCCCCAAACACAGCTTGGCAAGCTGGGCAAAGACGTGGCCAAAAAAAAAAGAAAAGCTCTGAGATGGGCTTAAGTCAGAAAATCCACATTAGTTATTTCCCCACAGGACTGAGCCCACTCTGGTGACATCCCTACGGCTGGGCTGTGTTCACAGCTCGCAGTCCCCGGCATCCTCCGCCCCCCTGCCCCAGGCAGCTTCCAGGATTGACTGCCCCCCAACATGGATTTCTGCTCAGGATTTCCTCCTGCTCTGACATCCTGGCACCGCCAGCAGGTCAGAGCTTAGACCCTGAACTCAGTTTTTAAGTGAGACAGAGACCGCGCATCCTTCTTGCATGCTCCTGTGCCAGCGGGTGAGTCTGGAGAGGTCAGGAAAAGGACCCGATACAACCCCTGCAGCTGGCCAGAAGGGTTTAAACCACAACCACCACATTTCCATGGACAGAACAGCACCCCTGGCCCAAGGATTTGGATCCCAGCCTGTTGGGCGGTGGGAGGGGGGGGTGTCAGGTCATGCTGGTTCACCAGGAAGATGCAAGGATCATGTCTGGGAAGGCAATGGAGATGACTGAGAGACGCTGGTGCCGTTGCTACTTGGGGCTGGGCTGTCACCCCAATTTGTAGCCAGGAAAAACTTTTAATTAAAGTTTGTAGCCAGGAAAAACATTTAATTACAAAGGCCTGTTTAGTGGTGCAGCTCATTTGAAATGTAAATGGCTGCTCACAAAGCCGGGGCAGAGAAACAGCTCTGGCCCCTGATTAAAACCCAGACACACCTATGGAGCTTGTCCCCACAGAAGAGACCTGGGAAAAGCCCTTTCCTGAGGGGTTTGGAATGGGTCCCAGGAGCCTCTCCAGCCCGGCTAAGGAAGCCTAATCCTGCCTTGGGCAGGGGAACAAGGGAAACTGAGGCATGGAGCTTCACAGGGCTCATGTTTTCATCAGGCAGCAGTGAGCTGATGTCTGTGCCAGGCACCCAGGGGTGCTCAGCACCACATCCCCACTGCCCAGGGAAAGCTCCCCAGGGATCACCCCATGCTCAAGCAGGAGCAGGAGATGGAGATTTCCTGCTGCTCAGGCTACATCCACCCCCAGGCAATCCAGCTGAGGATGCTTGCTCTGTGTCCTCACCACAGAAGCACAGCTGACAAGTCAGCTCTGCTCCCAAATCACTAAGGAGGGACGAGAAGATTCCTACTGGGGAATGAAACCATCTCCCTCTGGATCCCAGAGAAGCCAGCAGCAAGCGGAACTGCAAAGCCCAGCCCCGCAGCTGAGTCCCCAGCACCAGTCCAGCCCCCCCGGCTCTCCTGCTGGCTTCGATGAGATTTCCCCTCGTGTCACTGTCACCATCCAATTTCCCAGCTGGTTCTGAGCGATTCCAGGATGCTTTTCAACAGCAAAGTTCTGAGCTTTGCTGTCAACAGCGAGCGGAGATATTCCTCCTCCAATAAAGAAATAAAAAACACCCCAAATCCTAACTAAAAATACTACTAAAAAAAAAATAAAATCTCAGCCTTCACTAGGTTATCTTTTCAGGCACCCTGCCAGAAAGCAGCGCTGTTGCAGGGCACATCTCCCCCCGGCCCTCTTCTGGCTCTTGGAAATGAAGTCAAAGCCCTTCCTCATCAACACCTCTCTTTCTCTGTTCTTGGTCTTTTTTTTGTTATTGTTGTTGCTGTTGTTCCAGAAGCTTAAGGAGGATAACAAGAATGATTTGACATTTTTGGCAATGATTATTACATCTCTTGGAAAGTGTGTCTCATTAAAACCAAAAGAAAGGAGGAAAAGTGCTGAAGTGACTCTTTTAAAAAATGCAAGAGCCAGGATTAATTTGTTAACCTGAAGCAGAGACCCAGACACCCGCCGAACGGCTGCTCGGCTGCCTGACAGCGCGTGCCAGCGATGGGGACGCGGAGGATGGAGGTGAGCCTGGCCGGCGCCCCCAGCTTCGCCCCTTAAGTCAGTGATAAAGCCCCAAGAGACCTGCGAACAGCACTGCAGGCAGACTTGATAAACCGAAACCCAACTCAGCAGCACAAAACCCCAGTAAAATAGTCCTGCAAGCCACTTTTTTTTTTTTTTTTAAAAAAGCAAGCGAGCTGCTAATTACAAAGGAGAAATATTCTAATTACCATTGATAATCAGCAATGATGGGAAAGAAAACAGAAGTAAAACTGTTCGACAGATTAACTGGAGTTTGCTAAAGTATGACAGGTTTTTGACAGTTTTCCTGAGTGGCAGCCACTCTTTAAAGGCAATCACTGAACCTGACAGAGGTTTTCATAGCAGCACTAGGAAATAATGATTGCAATCAATCATATCTTACTGGATTTCATGAGACATGCTGGTAAACACAGCAGAGGGAGGAGAATTATTTATGGTGCTTCAGAAGAGCATACAGCTAAGTAATTGGATGAAATCAGGGGAAAAAAAAGAAAGCATCCCCTAAGGGTGATGGCTAGTGAAAAAAAGAAACAGTTTCTCTGCTATATTCTTCAGTGGAATAGCCAACAGCCAGTATGCTCAAATTTGGATGGGTCGAAACCCTGGGGAATTCACTAATGATACACTTGTCTTTAAAATACCTTCTTGGAGTGAAAACATCCCTGGGCAGGCATTCCACCCCATGCTATTACCTGCCACCGACACCTCCAGGAACAGGAGCCAGGACGGACGTGCGGGTGAGTTTTGCTGCGTGTGCAGACAGCCCTGCATGCAAGGGTGAAGTTCAATGCCAGATGCCTTGGGGCCACGGTGCGGGAGTGGGAAGCAGCTGAGAAAGCAGCATTTCATGGAGCATCTCCAGCACTGCCATGGCACAGAGGACTCCCTGCCAGGCAGTCCGGTGCGGGGCTGGGACCAGTAGAGATGATGTGGAGTGGCGCTGGCAAAGCCCAGGTTGTGGCACGAGGGAAGGAGCAGATAGAAAAGGGTTTCCTTGCTCAGCCATCGTGTTTTGGGGTCCTGAGCATCATCCCCATGCCACCCCACCATTGCTCACACTGGGAGCCATCTCTGCCCAGTAGTCCACTAGGACAGAGGGAATGTGAGGGATATCACCCCATCACAGGAGTTTGCATGTGGCTCTGTGACGCTTGGACTGAGGTTTTCAAAAGGAGCTGAAACCCTTTGGGGAAAAAAAATTGTATTTTGGGGGCACATTCCCTTTAGCCACTTGGACCGACTCAAACTTCCTTTCCCTGCATAGCTCCTGGACCCAGGTGACACCTCTCCACCCCTGGGTCACTTGGCCCCATCCTGCTCGGGGGGTCTCACGCTGCTCAGCGTCAGCTTCGTGCTGAGAAGATAGGGAACGAGAAACATGTAGGGGAAATGATGTCTGAGCTGCACACTGGTGCCCAGTCCAATGCACCCTTTGTGTTTTCCTCCTAGCAGGTGCAGGACCCTGGTGCCACCCAACGGGTGCAGAGGTGGCACCCCACCTCTGTCACGTACAGGGAGCTTTTCCACCCAAAACCCAGTACAGTTTCAAGGGAAGCAAAAACCTCTCTCACCCAGCGGTCACAAAAGCCCAGCCCCAACATGCCGAGGGGAGACCAAGGCACAGCCTCAACCCCCATCTCCACAGACCGGTGAGAACAGTGCCAAAATATCCCACTGACATTTAAAATGCAATTCCACGATATATCTCCGCTGTTCATAACATGGCTGATTTGTTGTTGATTCCCCCCCCCCCCCCGCCCCTTCTCAGACATAAGTCATATCCCTGCCTGGCTGTCTCACAACAGCTGAAAGCTCCAGTACAAGAAGGGAATTTGCTCAGAGATGGTAAGATATTACTTACATCCATTGAAAATACCAGCTGAATTAATTTCAATCTAAAGCATCCTTTGCTTTGCTTTGTTTTTCTCCCTCATAGGACAACTCCAGACTACTTAACCCCCTCAAAAGGACAACGTATTCTTGAAGGATTTCTCAGAGAAGAAGCCAGAGGATCCCCACCATGGTGCAGCCAGACCCAGACCTCACTGCCCAGCTCTCTGGGTGGCTGGTACCTCTGGGCAGTCCTGGGGACCCCATCCTCCCAGAAGGGCACCCACCCTAGCACCTCCCTTGCTCCCAGGGAGCAAAGCACCAGCCCTTCACTTGTCTCCTTCTCCCACACTCCTCTATTTACTTTCACTGTTGATTTTGATTCAAGCAGATTAAAAGACCGAAGAGGCGGCTAGCCAAGGGCTCCGGCTAACGCTGACACATAATCCATTACAATCACAGCCCAGAGACCCAGCACTAACTGGCAACAAGAAAGCCCAAGGCCGGGCTCAGGCTGGCAGCAATGGCCACCTCCTGTCTCCATCCCTTCGGCACCCACCCTGGGGGAAGGCTGCTCCAGGGACGGACGGGGTCCCGCTGGGTGGCTGCACCCCTCGAGGGCACCCACTCACCAGCATGGGCACCCAGCCAGTTGTCACCACCAGCAAACCCACCCACATTTGCCATTAGACTGCTATGGATTTATTATTTTAAGTTATACAGAGAAAACACGGACCTGCTTAGCCAGTGCCCCAATGCAAAAAGCAGAAGGAGCCGCGCAGGGAGCTCCACGCCAGCAATAGCAATTTCCACTTGGAGGTGCCCATGAGGCAGCTTTGGGGCTGCCAGTGAAGCAGACACTTAGGTACGGCTCCAGCTGCACCATCGATCTGCTGCTGAGCTGCTGGAAAAAGCCGGCAACGAAGTGGTTCCCTGGTAATCAGCCAAATTATGCAGCCTTAAGTCACCGGCTGGTAAAGTAGATTATGTCCTGCCTGCCTGCTATCATCTACCCCCTGGATTTATCCATCCCCTCGTCCACTGCTGTGCAATCAGCAGCAAATGTGCAGCCTCAGGGATATTTTCACTCCCTCTCACCGCATCCATAGGCAGGCAGAGCCCATCAGGCATCGCTACACCCTGCATGGCTGGCTCCGGCACCGCGGGGCTGGCACCCGTGTGCTATGACCAAGCCAGGCAGGAGCTGCCCCAGGGCTCTGCTAATGTAGCTGTGCAATAGCAGCAATTGCAACCCTGCCACAGGCTCCAGAGAGCCCCCAGCTTTCCTACAGCCCCCCGGCACACTGGCAGTGCCTGGGGGCAAGAGACCACAGCGGGGTGACCAATGTGCTGCAGAAGTTCCCCAGCTGAAAGTGAGAGCCGGCTGTGCCATGGCATGCATGTTGCCCAAAACAGCACCAGCAGATGGGAAGCAACCCCATTCGGCCCCATAAATTGCTCCCACAAGTACCATGCCACCCCTATGGACAGGCACCGCTCTACCCACCCCGCTCCCGGACAGCCACAGCAAAGCCACATCCTTGAGCTCCGCTCTCCCACGCTGCCAACGGCTTCACAAGCGGTGAGCCATACTTCTGCTTTCCTTCTGCAGCCCCGCACCCCAGCAGGCTGCCGGTCCTCCCCAGGGAGGGTGATGCCCGCCGGGAGGGTGATGCCCGCCGGGAGGGTGATGCCACACTAGGTTTCACAGAGGAGGTTGCTTAGAGAGAGGCCACAGAGAGGTCCCGAGCAAACGTCAGCCTCCACCCAAGGTCCTACCAGTCTTCCTCCAGCCTGCAGCTGCACAGAGCGTGGAGGGGGGGTGCCAACCCCACTGGCTCCGGGGTCTCGCTCCCTCCCTCAGGGAGCTGGCAGAAGGGGCTCCTGCTGCTTCTCCACCCCAACCAGCTCCCCCTGTCCTCCCACCCAAAAGAGAACGCCTGTAAGAGCAGACTGCAGCTCTCTATCTCCACCCTAACACAGGCTCCCTATTTCCATATAAATAAGAAAAGGCAGGAAGCTGAGCAATACAAATAGACACTTACATTCACAGACAGGAGCGTTTCATTACCGCAAGGGAGAGCGCAGGGCTATTCCCCCCAACTTTTCTTACTCCTTACCCTAAAAACACACAACAGAGACCTGATGGTGCCTGTGGGACATGGGGACAGTCCCACAAGTCCTGCCACAAGCCATCACCGTCCAGGCAAAATGCGCTTGGTCATCAACTCCTCTCCCCAGCAGTCCCAGGAGATGCACTGGGGGAGGAGGGTGGCTGGGGAAGAGGAGACTAATATGCACAATCCCAGCACAAGCTGCAGTTCAGCTTTTATTTATTTTATTCCATTTTTGTAACCCCATTCTTTTTCCTCTTCTCATCCCCCTTTAACTTTTTTTTTTTTTTTTAAAAGTACCAGCAGGGTATTTTTAGTTGCTCCTCTATTGCCAGCCAGCACTATTTTAAATTGCATTTTAAGCTGTTCTGCAGTGCTCCAAACACCTCACGCTGCAGGTGAGGCTTTCAAACTACAAGATTAACATCGATTTTAAACTGTTTCCTAAAACATAAGGGCTCCAGTGCAGGCCTCACTCAAGGGCAGTTGCCAGTAGCAAAGCCCAGAGGACGCCAGCGCTCCCAGGGCACAGCTGCACCCCATGCCAGCCTGGATGCTGTCAGCACCGGGGGCAAAGCTGGGTCCTGGTTTTGCAGCCCAGGGACCCCTAGCTCCAGGCAATGAGCAGTACACGCGGGTCCCACGGTGGAGGGGCAGCCCCAGAGACCCATGGAGCCAGGGACCCCCCTCCATCACCAACCCTCATTTCATTTCTTGGTCTTTACAAGAGAGGCATCCCTCCAAGAACATCAGCATTTACCTCAACTAGTTGTTCTCCTAATAGCCCCTGTTGTTGACCCAGGGAAAATTGTATTATCACGAGCCAATGCCCCAAGGATTGCAGAAAATCAGCCCATACCCCTCGGGCAAAGGAATTATTTCACCCAGCACACCCCAAGATCAGCTGGAGGAAGGCTTCAGGAGGCTCGGCACCACCATCATTCCCCTGGCTCTGCACATCCAGCGCTCAAGCCCGCAGACTTATTTACAGCTGATCCAAAACGTTATGTTTCAGAAACAGCAGAACTCACTAATTTAACATTTCCAAAATGATTACCATTTTTCCTTCAGCCAAAAATATTGGCCAAACAGTGCCGGGCATCCTGCCACTCTGTTTCCAGGGGTGAATAAATCATCCCCTTCCTCCAAACCTATCAGCCTCTGCCAAGCCCAGCGGCCAGATTCTTCCAGCAGCAGCAGCAGAGCAGGGCAGCAGCCCAAAGCGGAGCCCACAGGAGCTGGGAGCATTGGCAGAGCCACAGGACGAGCCTCAGCTAACCTCTGCCTGAGCTGAACCAAGCCCTGGTCTCTTGTTTAGGCCAAAGCAACAAATAAACCAGTGGGAAAAAACAGCTTTTACAGAGGCTGCTTAGATTCCCACTGTGCTAGTTTTATTTTCTGAAGTACCTGCTGCCTCCCAGGCTCAGGATGAATTTTGATTTAGGAGCAAAAAGGGGTAATAAAAGCATAAAGAGCCATTAACATTCCTCCTGGCCATGGTGGGGTGTTTGCTCATCACAGGTTGATGGAGATGCTATTTGACTTCCTTATGAGCTATAGAAAATCAATTAATTGATTTAATCATTCCCTGGGAGTCACTGCTTATGGAGTTAACAGTACCGGGGCCAGCGGGATGCTGCTCTTCCCTCCTCCTACGTGGCAGCAGCAGGAAGGGGCCAGCATGGTTGCTGCACCGAGATCTTCATCTCTGCTCCACCAGTTTAAGACTCGTGAATTCACACTTCCATCTTCCAGTAAGTTCAGTTGCTTTTTTTTTTTTGTTTAAAGCCTGCAGGCGTCCAGTTCTGAGCAGTGATTGTATCAAACGGGTACTTCTTCAGTAAGAGACATGGCCCCAGAGTCGATTAAGCTTTAACTACTACTATGGTAGGCCTTACAATTCTTATTACTCCTCTTTGCCCTGCGAATCACCAACCTGCATTTTACTCCCCCAGCACATCCACGGAAGTGGGCAGTAACCCCTGGCATCACATGGAGCCCGCCCAGACACCTTTATTTGCCTTACTTTAACAGCACCATTTCCCTGCCTGCAATAGCAATTTAATAAAAGCGGTAAAGTTTTACATTTCCATTTTAAGCTCCTTTTCCAATCGTGGGTTGGAGATGGGAGCGCAGTGCACGTTCACCGATCCAATGGGGGATGCAGTGCTCCGGGACTGAAGCAGGACGGCCACCGGGAGTAGTCACAGGAGAGGACATGTGCTTTTAATCAACCACCACTTTCTCCATCCAGGAAAAGTGCTGGTCTGCTCCAAAAAAATGCAGATTAAGGATACCCCTGTGTTGCCCATGGGGGTGCAACCCCAGCACCAGCAGCAGCCTCTCAGTGTGGCACAGCCGGGCTGATGGCACTCTCAGCACCCTGGGGTGCTGCGCAGGGTGCAGGGGGCAGCTAACACCCACAGACCCCACCAGCAGCACCCATCGCCAACAGCCATTCCTCAGCACACAGCACCACTTTAACCCATAATTAAAGAAGCCTCCCTACACTCGACAGCAAGAGCAGAATGAGCTGCTGTTCTGCCGTGTGCAGTGTTACCCACTTAAAAGAGCCGCTGGAGCAACTCAGCATCTGGCAGGAGCCGGCAGGCAGCGGGGCCGGGGGGGGCAGTGTTTGAGGTACAGAGCCCTCACCCTGCAGCTGGGCTCTGCCTTGCTTTGGGGTCTCCATTAACTCCCTTCTCCCCACCGATGCTTGGACAATGAGGAAGAGAGAGAACGGTCCTGAGTGGCAGGAGCTGTCAGAGCACAGCATCTCTGGGCAAGCCAGAGAGCCAGCCCCACCGCCCCAGCGTTTTTCTGAGGGAGGAAAAAGCAAAAGCCTGTCTTCCCCAGCACAGCTCCTCACCCAGGAGGCGCTCCCAGTACCGGCCAGCTCAGCTTGGCACCAACCAGGCAACTTCCTACAGCATTAGCTGGCTGCTCCAGCCCTCGAGGCTGCTTGGAGAGGCTTTGGATGGGATGGAAGCAGCAAGGCTGGAAACAAAGCCCCAGGCACTGAAGAGCTGCACAGCACGCTCCCCCTGGCTGCACAGCACAGGTCCCCCTGGCTGGCCCCCCTCCAGTGGCCCAGAGGCCCCAGGAGACTCAAACCCAGCTCTGGATGCAGCAGCAGAAAAAAATTAAGCATTGGGGATGTGCAGGATCTGCACATCCCAGCTGGTGCCAGGGAGGCGACATGCACCCACTTACCCACACCCTCTCCATGGGGACCTGGGGAAACACTCCGGCTAACAGCCCCACAGGTGCTGCGGGAAGAGAGGTATCAAGAGGGAAAACTCCAGCTGCCTTTTGAGAGGGTTTTGCATAAGCAAATTCTGGATTCAGATCATGAGAACAGCCTTATCCCTTCTCCTAGACAAGCATCCCAGACGCTGCCTGCGCCATCCAGTGAGACATGCTCAAGCAGTGGATCCTGACAAGCTGCTTACAAGCCGCCGCAGACAGTTATCCAGAGCTGCTCAGCAGACAACATCAAAACCCAAACACAAGCAGCCTGGGAGAAGGTTATAACTCACTTGCGAAGAAACCGGGAATAATTAGTGCTGAGTTTGCACAGCAGAGTCTGCCTGGTTTCCCCCCCCCCATCACCATCACTTGGTTACACGAGACTTGGCAACTGGTTCTCCTGTCACCTTCACCGTGCATTGAAGGCAACAAGATAAATTTATAACTTTCATGACTTTTTGTGAGCAAAGGGAACACAAGCATCCCTGGAACCGTACATTTATGCATCACATCTCAAGGAGGCAGCAGCCCAAGCTCTCGCTCCCAGGTGCTCTCTCCAGCAAGTTCAGGTAAGAAAAGCAGCTGTCAAAGCCATAAAGCAACTTTCAGGTATTTTGGCCAACTCAAGCTCCTGTCAGAAGAATTGTGTACTCTGCTGAGGACAAATAGCTGAGGAGCAGATTGGGATCTGTCACAAGTGGCAGCAACTCAAGTTTGTAAATAGGTCCAGAAATTACCTTTCCCAAGACAGAGGGAACTGGGATGGGAGGATGAACACATCTCTGTTCTGCTTTAAAGCTCCTTCGGGCTGAGCAGCATCTCACTGCAGCCAGAACCTTGCAGGCATAGCCCAGCCATCCACTCCTCTGTTGTCCTCCCTCATGATCAGCCGTACGCAGAGGGTACATGGTAGGTCAGGATCACGCACACAGACCTCCCTCCTCCTCCTCCCCTCCCAGCACAGCTGACTGCAAGGGAGGACAATAGAGTTACTCAAGCTCACTCTGATCGTTAGCAAATCTGAGCTTGACCTTTCTGCATCCTCCATGAGAACAAAGAGTGATGGTACCTGGCCACGCTAGCCTAGCTGGGGGGCTGCTGGAGCAGAAGAAAACCCAGCAGAGACAGGAGCAGGAGCAAAGGACCCCTCCGAGGAGACCATGTAGGTTCTCACATTTCTTTTTGGCCTCTTTGCTCCGTTCCTCAGGCAGCCATTCAAGGGACTAAACTAACATGAGATCCCACCGCTTCACAGAAATATGACTCTGGAACAGTGAAGATGCCCTACAAAACCCCGAGCAACCTTCAACGTTATCTTCTGCAGCACAATTCCCACTCCTCTGTCCCCCCGCCCACCATCATCCCCACTCTGAAGAAAAACAGAAGCCACAAACACCAGTGTATTCAGCTATGCTGCATAGCCCAAAACAATCTCCCTCTCTCTCCCCTTTCGTGTTCACTGATGGAAGAAATTGCTTTAAGCAGGTGAGACTCCAGGAACTGGAGCAAGCAACAGCAGTGGGAGAGGCAGAGCACTCCAGTAGCTGGAACACGGGACGGGTGCTGGGCTTGGGGAGAGCAAGGCAGGATTTCTGCCAAGTGACATTAAACACCATTTCCAGGGCAACATGCCTTGGCTGTTGTCTGTTGGACCTCTACCCAGAGTCCCGTACCCCAGTATAACAAGCCAGGGCCCTTGTGATTCCCCAAGAAAGCAGCACTGCTCACCTTCACCCGCATCCTGCATCCAGGACATGATGCCCCAACCCAGCAAGGGGGGCTTCCCCAGCAGGCTTTCTCTATAACGTTTCCACATTTATTTTTCTTTCCCTGCAAAATGAACATGAATGACCAAATCTCAGAGGCTCTTGCAGCAGAAGCTGTTCTCTGGCCACCTGCACTTCTGCTGTGCCACAGACCAAAGAAAGTCCCTGCAGGCGCTGCTGCGCTGCCAACCTCTAGACAGATTTGCAGGCCAAGGAAGTTACCATCGCCCACCTGCAGAAAGTCCCAGTGGTGGGACTGGGAAACCCCCTGCCCCAGTCCACAAGCTGTTTAATATCCCATCAGGGTCCATATCCTGCAGCCCTGAGGAGCTCACATCTCAACAACCTAGGACAAGGTGCAACAGCCTTGCAGAGGATATGCTTCACCCCTGCTCACTTCCATTTCCCAGCTTGTGCTCTAAAATCAGCTCTCTCCCACCCTGTCCTTTCTTGGCCTCTTTGCCCGAGCAACCAGCGATAGGACGAGGTGTAATGGCCTCAAGTTGCACCAAGGGAGGTTTAGANCCTGTCCCCACTGATCCTGTTCCCAAAGTGGTGCAAGAAATACAATGCAGGAGCCCGACTGTGGTCACCAACAGGAAACCAGCTGGAGATGCTGCTGGGAGCTCATTTTGGGGTGGAAAAAGGCAGGCATTGAGTTCTCAAGCTAAGCACCAATTCAGGCAGGAAACACTTGAAAACAGGTTGAAGAGGCAGTTATAGGAACAGTAAACACACACTTCCAGCGCTCAGCAAACCACCACTTCCCAAAGGCATCGAGATTCAAGGACCTCAGTCAGTATGAGAACTGCTGTGGCACCGCGCAGACCCCAAGCACAAAGATAACTATATCTATATGAACCACTCAAAGCACTTGTATCAAAGTACCGCCAAGGTCAGATGAAATTTAATCACTGCTCTCTTGCAAGAATCAGCAGCCCACAGCGAGGGCAGAGCTCAGCTTCAGCCATTTTGGGACATCAGGACCTGTCCTACACATTACCTGGGCCTGCAGGAAATTCCTCCAGCACCTCATACCCTACCACACAGGAATCGACAGCAGGAAAAATCAAAAGTCTTTCAATTTTTTAAACTAGCTACAGCAGTTGCAGGCAATATTTCAGCCACATCTAATCATGTTTTAAACACTTAATAACCTATTTTCCTCCGCTAATCCCCTGCAGCAGCAAGGTCCACCAGCGGGATGTACATCACCGCCAAAACCAGAGCGGGGCACCGCCACAGGCAGAGGGACCGCTGCCAGATCCCTCCCCAGGCACACGGCAAGCACCACAATTAAAGATTTTGGGGCATTTTCAGGATCAGCCCCCGGCCCCATGACAGCTCGAAAGACAGACGCTCAGGAAAAAAAAAAAAAAACCCCAAACCCAAACATTTTAAATTCTGAAGAGGAGGAGACAAGAGGGCACAGAAAACTCAATCTCTCAAGCCTAGAGTCATTCCCAAAGCATCTCGCACATTCAAAATTTATAGACTTGTCTGTTCTCTTTTTTTATCTAGATCTTTGTTTGTAGAACAAATTCTCTCGGTGGCCATTTCAAGACAAAGGAACCTTTGTCTGTGTTTACTTGACAGTAGCGGATTAGGATAAAATAACTTGTATTTCAGAAGGAGTTTTTATTTATTATTAAGACACAAAGCCTTTGCTGCATCGAATCACCAGGCAGAGAATCCATCTGAGGAATGATTTCTGGCACACACCAAGAAACTTAGCTTTTGGAGACAGCCTCCAAGAAGGGGATTCACATATAAAAATAAAATTAAAAATGGGATTAACTTTTGGACTGTGACATTATCCATTTCTCCTTTTCATGCTCCTGCCTCACATCTATCCTTACTTTAGTTTTGATCAGTTGCTTGCACAGTTCAGAAGCCAAGAAAGCTCCGGGCAAGTCTGGGGTATTTTCATAAGCTTCCCCTTGGATTGCAATATCCAAGGTTCAGTGCTGGGCTGGTCAGGACACTCAGGGAGAAACAGGAGCAGCTCCAGCCTAGCCTGGACCGAGATTCATGGATTTTACCACTTACCCACATCCCAACAGAACTTCTCCAATGCAAATGATTTTTAAATGCTCAGGTGCTGGGTTTGAAACCCCGGCTCTTTGCAGCCACCCCAACCCTGTGAGCATTTAGGTGCATGGGCAGGTTCACTCGCAGAGCATTGCTGATGAGCCTGGCAGGACATGTGGAAACAAGGACCAGAGCAAACAGCCACAAAAGCCAGGATTGACCCCAGGAAGGACTGCAGGAGCAGACACTTGCTAGCCACAAACACACCCAACTAAATACACCAGCTATGCTGGTAAAGCAGCCCATACCCAGAGCGTATGGGGAGGGGATGCTGCCAGCTTGCGATACAAAATTAATCAATTAATAAAAAATGCTCGAAAAGCCCATTAAACCCAACGCTTCGATGAGCCTGTGAGGAGAGGAGAGCAGCAGCAGGGACCAGGCTCCTTCCCCAGGCAGAACCACCAGTGCACTCCAGAGGGTATCACACCGAGAGCCCAATCCCAGGAGATACTCAGGCCTGGGCTTTGGCACATGGCAGACCTGAGGCCACGCACCTGATAACTCCTCCAAAGCCAACGGCCCTGAACCCGTCCAGGTTTGTGCAAACACTGGCCCAATTCCCACCATTATTCACATCAAGAGCTAATCAGCCCAACAAAATTAACCTGCTCCTTTGAGCTCGTCTTCAGACCAGCATTGTGCACTTAACAGCAATGACAACAACCAGCAATATTTCTTGGGTTTCCTTGGGATCCATAACACATGTTAATTAAATGCCAGTTTATTATTCAAACAGACCTATTGAGACTTTGCAGCATTAATAAGAAGCATATCCATTTCTGTTCCCATCAACCCACACTGACTTTGATGCGCATTCAGCACTCCTCCACACGAGCTCAGCATCACCCCAGCCACGAGGGACCTCTGGAGTCCCTTCCCTGACCTCCTGCTCCAAGCAGAGCAGACCTGGGGGTCAAACCAATTGCCTACAGCCTCACGTCAGCCAGATGTGTTTTGAAAGTCTTCAAGGATGGAGTTTCCACACCTCACCAGCTTCCCGGAGGCTTTGACTCCCTGACTCCCAGTGGCACCGGTGAGGCTGCCCAGTGTGCACCATCCCTCCTGCCTTTTTTCCATGAGTGTGACAGTTGTTTTTTTCCAGCCATCAGAGCCTCCCCAACCAGCCACAACCTTTCAAAGGTGACAGAGAGGGGTATGCAGTGACACTGGCTGGCCCCTGTCCAGCTCCAGTCTTGTACATGCCCTGAGGTCTTGGTCCCACTCTGCTTTCAGGGTTTCTCACTCTGTGTAGCTGCGTGCAGGGAGCCATGCTGAGAACAGCTACATCACCACGTGGGACGGCCAGTCCCTACGTACCAGTACCACAGGGAAGGCTGAACCCAGTGTTAAAGAGCTAGAAAAAGCCTCTCAAGTTTTGCCTGCCAAGTCCTGGTGACAAAGAACATAGCCTTCTTCCAAAACGACATCCTTCCTTCAGAGACATGATGGATGCTTCGTGTTTCAAAATGGTGTGCGAGAGCATGAACGAACGAAATCTTCCCCAACAAGAAACACAGCAACAGCCAAATTTGCAGGAATTCATCTGGAAGCCATACCTTGCTTGGCAAATCCATCCAATAAAGGGAAAAAAAAGTGGGTTTACATTGAATTTCTGAGCTTCCTAACAAAGCAGGACTTGCCTTAGCCAGTTACGGACCTGAGATCAAAAGCTTGAAAAAATTAGAGGATGTAGGTCATAATTTTTTCTTCTTCTTCCTCTTCTTTAAAAGAGACCAACCAGCCATTACCAGAAGAAACTTCCAGACCCATGCAGCCTCGGAGCAAAGCAGCAGGCATCTCTCCCAGATGGCAAGGCAGGTGCTTGCAGCGCATCCCTTAGTAGAGCCAAGGGGGCCCACTGTGACTGGGAGATCAGATGCAAGAAGGTGAACCCATTTACACATCTTGATTTAATCACCTAAAACTGTAAGCCAGAGCCTAAAAAAGAAGGCTTCTTTTGATCCAGCTCCAGGACTGCGCTGATATTGCACCCAGTAAACAAGAGACACGCAAGGATGGGAATCAGTGGACTCAAAGATCTGGGTTAAATTGATAACAAGTATAAGGATGGGAAAAGCTATTCCCTTCCAAGGCATCCAGAGGGGATAAAGAAACTGAATGATTGTCTTTTTGACATCTTTTCAGCACAACTTTAGAGTCCTCTGGGGTGGGACCAGGGGCTTCTGCAGGTTTCTGGAAACCTCTGCTGCTGTTTGCAGCACAACCTGTGCCACCTCTCAGCTCGGGCTGGTCCCACAGTTCATCAGTCCCCCTTTGCCTTTCTTCTAGTTCTCTGCATGCTCCCTGGGGATGCTGGGGCTCTCCTGGGACAGAGGGAAGCTGTAATGAGTGACACCTTTTATTCCAAACTTGGGAATCTTTTCAGGACCCATCTCCTCAAAAGCCAAGTTTGGAGAAGGTAGTGGTCCAGGGGCTTCTGCCCACCCTCCTCACATGCAGCTTCTCATCCTGAGAAGGAAAAATTCCCCTATAACCAGGCTTCACTCACCAGCTGTCCTGGGAGCTGCGCTTGGCACAGGGACAGGGACATTAACGCAACACCCACCCTGCCCGCAGGGGCAGGTACCCTGCCCATGGTAAAACATGCAGAAAATACCAAAAGGCACTGATCCTGCAACCTGCTCCAGCTCAGGCTGAGGTTAGCCAGGCAAACTCCAGTCCCTTGGAGAAGGGGCTTAGTGGAGTTGGTGATGGGAACAATTAGGAGAGCACAGGGGGGAAAAACGCCAGCCACCGTGTGCTCCATCCACGGGGGAGAAAACAAAGCCAGCTGCTGCAGGCTGCACATTAATCTCTCTGAAAGTCAACTGAGCAGTTTACAAGCACCATCCAACTTCCAGAAATCACCACTTTAGTCCTCTCCTTCTGCAGGAAAGCAACCAGCACTTCTTCCAGCACCACAAGGAAAGGATTTAATGCCCAAAAATCATGTTCCAGATGAGGCCGAGGAGCTCAAATCCCTCCATGCTTTTGGTATGGAGGAGAAGACCACAGTGGCCTGACCAAGCCTATCTCACCCTGCTCACTGGAGTTCAAGCTGGGCATTTCCCTCTGTGCAATTCAGTCATGCTGTTCCAAGCTGAGACTGCAGAGGAAAAGTCAGGGTGAAGCTCAATTCAGTGCAGCAGTGTCCTCCCAGAGCAAGGGCAGGACACAACCCTCCCACTATGGAAGCTGTCTCCTGAGCTGACTGCACATCTTGCCAAAAAAGATCTTTTAAAAAATGTAACAGAAAGCACACTTGCTAAAAATCAGAATATTTCTCTTCTACATTTCAGTACCTCCACAAAACTGTAAAAGGCCTTTTATGTTCCCATCCCTAAAGTACCATTTCCACTCCCTGCAGACCAAAACTGCCCAAAACCACTGAGCCCTCCAAGCACCTGAGCCAAATCCTCAGCACGTCAGAGCGGGTGCAGCCCATGCAACCCACACCACTGCCAGCAGTTGAAGGTCTAATCCCATCAGCCCCAGTCACCAGTGTTTTCCCATCCCTCTGCTGTGAGCCAGGGTCAGCATCCACACTGCAGCGCACACATGTCCCCACTGTGCCTGTACGCCTCTGGATGTGAACACAGCCAGGTTTCAGCCACATGGCCGCAAAGTGCCCCATACCGCAGAAAGAAGGGCCAACAGGACCCTGAGCTGTCCTGAAGTCCCTGAAACAGGTCAGGAGGGAGCCTTAGGAATGGAGGCATCCGAACACCATCCTCCCTTCATCCCTGGTGCTCATCAGCTCAGCCGGACCATGCATGTGGGCATCATCAAGCATCACTTGGGACAGAACGGGCACAGAGCCGCGCTTACCTTCAGTCCGGATGGTGAAGGGCGAGTCCCCCAGGCGCTTGGCTGAGAACTGCCCTCCCAGCGATGTCATTAGGAAGCACAGGGTGAAAAATCCAATGCCCAGCACAAATATCCTGCGGGGAGGGAAAGCAGAGTTGTAGCATTGTGTGATGAGGAACCGGCTCACTCCTGGGACAGCCCTACCACCCTTCACCCCCTTGGGGCAACCCCGCTACACAGCAGCAGGAGCTTTGTTTTGGGGTGTCTGGAAAAAGCAGCCAGGACAATCCCTGCCTCCTTCTCAACTGCTCCATCCCTGTGGCTCACCCCATCCAGCCCGGGCAAGGAGCATCTCTGCAGGCCCATCCCCGCAAGAGCACACCAGTACCTCACCCCAACCACAGCCAGACCCACACGCACTTCATGAAGAGCCCCAGGATGCTTCTGCCCAAACCCTGGCACTGAGGAGGAGGATTTTGCCTAACACCCTCCAGAATCCCTGCAGCCTGTTGCAACAGGCAGGCCTCAAGAGGCCTTGCACCTTAGGTGGGAAAGCTGACCCAGACCGTGACCTCCCTTACGATGCTCCTCTAGATCTGGCCCAATAACCCAGATTGCAGGAACAGCTACAATAAACAATACCAATTTTCCTCCTAGGAGAGTCCAGAGAAAAGAGAGACCTTGTGCCTTCCCTTCCTCCCAAAGGATCTGAAAAACAAAACCCAACCCCCCCCCCCCCTCTTTTTTTTTTTTTTAATGTCTTTTGCTCCCCCTGTAACTAGGCCACCGGCATTTGCCATTGTGTCCGGCATGGCCTGCGCAGCAGCGGCAGGCTCGCGCACAGCAGGATGAGGAGGGACCCACGCTGGCGGCACGCATGGTGGCCTGGGACCATCCCGTCGCCACTTTGTTCGTCCGGGCTGGCAGGAAAGCAGCTCCCATGGGGAAGCACTGGGCAGGATGCCGACCCGCACATCGCTCCCAGCTGAGCTCGTGGTCACCTCCAGCTGCAAGAGAGGCAGGAGCTCACAGCGCTGCTCCTATTCAGGCCAAATTCAGGCCAGTAACTGTTTTGGGGGTGAAAAGGCTGAAGGCAGGAGCTCTGCACAAGCAGGAGGGTTATTGTGCACCAGGAAGCATAAAGCCTTCCCACCTCCCCGGCGTGCAAGCAGAGCATGCTGCGCCGAGGGACGGACGCTTGGCCTCTTTCCACCGCTCAGAGATGCTGCTGCCACCTCCGAGTCTTCGTGGAGGTGCAGCATCCTCCAACAGACACACGGGCAAAGCCCCAGCAGAGCTGCTGCCAGGCACCGCATACGACAGCTCCCAGGGCCACAGTATACCGGGGATCTCATCTGATCAAACCCAAGGAAAATTTTAAGGAGGAGAAGGAGAAAAGACACCTGCCAGCCGGCCTTGTGAAACAACGGGTTTGTCTTCTGATAGATAAATCCTATGTGAGATAGGGAGCTGAGCAAGCCCTTAGGGGTGCCTGCTGGCATTTCTGCCTCTCAGCATCCCCAAGCCGAAAGGAAGCAAATCACCGAGGACAGGAACCAGTAACTCTCCTTTACAAGTTCACACCATTCTCTACAGGGCTCAGGAGCCACACACGCAACCACAGTGCAGCCACCCAACACCGAAATCAGGCTTTTCCAGAGAAATGGAATGCCACAGTCTAATCATTATTGTGTAGTTAAAAGGCAGAGGATTAGGAGCCAGTCATTAAGTCTGGGCTACAACGTGCCAGCATTGCAATTATCTGTTGCTAGAAAGGGCTGGCAAATAAAGTAAGCTGCTTCAAAGCACTCGTTGGCTACCGGAGATGATGTGGAGAGCTGAAGTACAGCATCAAGAAGCTCAAGAAGAACTGGGCTACCCCAGGAAGGTTTGCTGGAGGAGCTTCTGGGGCAGGTCCCTACTGCCCCAGCAGCATGGCACAGCCAGGCTTCCACTGCCTGGAGAGGCTCCTGGACAAGAAAGACACTGTGCCTTCATGGGACCCCACAGGCTCCCCACCTCCATCCCACCAGCTCTGATGATGCTCTCACACAGCCAGCGCACACCTGAGACCCAGACCCGCTTTGCTCTCCGCATCAGGCAGCTCAAGAGCAAAGGGTTTTCTCTGCCCACTCTGAAGAGGATCAGCCCTGTTCACTGCAGACAGGCATCTAACTCACATTCATCCCCCCAGCTCCCACAGATCAGCCCTACCCCATCCCCAGCTGGGTCTCAGCAGATCCAGGTCACCTGGCCACAGGCTCTGGACAAGCAGCACTGTGCAGCTCCCAATCCCCTCCTTAGCTCCCTCCTCATCAAGAGAAAAAGCAACAGCCTGGGCTCACTAGCATTACCGAGCTCTATGAGCAGCACACTCAACCCAACACAAGAACCCACTAACCCTTTTGGAGATCTGCAGCCAGGCGCCAGGACAGCTGACCCACCTGGGAGAGGGGACACCCAAGTGCATCAGTAAAACTGCCTGACATCCCTGTGCAGGCACTCCAGGAGTGAAACAGCTCAAGCCCGTTTTATTTCTGAATGAGCCTGCCCTGGGGGTGGAAAGCAGTTTAAACAAGCTATAAAAAGCATCATGCACTCAGCTAATCCAGACTTCTGTCCCTGAAGGCCTGTCTATAGGCACAGCTCACATGCCCTACAAGCAGCCGCCAGCGGAGCACAGCCATCCCCTCCCCGGCAGATGCTGATCAACCATCCAGCTGCAGCATTTGCACATGGAGGTGACTACAGACCTCAGCCCCTCTCCCAAAGCAGACCTCGGAGAAGGGTTTCCAGAGACCTGTGGTCCAGCTTTGGCAGGGAGGTGATTGTGGAAGCAGCAGAGCATCCCTGATGTTGCAAAGCAGTGTCCTATAAATTGCTTGGGGAAGGGGTGATTTGGGGACATTAGCCCATTCCCATTATCACACCCTGTGCCCAGCCATGCAGCACAGCGCTGGGTCTGGAAGAGGCTCTCAGGAACATGACGGAGGGGACTGCAGCACCCATCTCAGCCTTGGAGGGATGAATTTGTCCTCAGTGCAGGAGAGGGGGGAAGCTGTCTGCCGTGGCACCTCCCTGACAGGAGAGGACAACAGCCCAGTGGTGAAGGCACAAGCTGAAGGAGGTGGAGGAGGTCAAAGCCCAACTGCACCCCACAACGGAGGGTCCTCCCTGGGAGCACGTCATGGTACAAAACCCATTCAAAGGCCCCATCCAGCTGCCAGCAGCCTCCTCCCCCAAGGGACATTTTAACGAAGCATCACCTGATTAAATAATCAGAGCTGATCCTGCTCTTCGTTCTCACCCCTCCTATTGACAATATCTTCATTGTTATGCAAGACCTTGTTTACGCATTTTAATCTTCATAATTATACTCTGGCAAGGAGTGAAACACAGAGAGGAAAGAAAAAGAGGAAGGAAAGAAAAAGAGGAAGGAAAGAAAAAGATTCAAAAGTGAGCTGTACTCTAGCATCTCATTAGGAGACAAAATCTTTTTGATTTTGACTGGATTACAGAGAGAATGGGGGAGGTGCAGGATGCCTTTTCCCTAAGAAAAGAGGGATCAGAGCCTAACCAGAATTAACGTGCCTAGGACAGAAGCAGATCTAGCCCAGCAGCAGTGCTCCAGGGAGGAAGGAGGTTGCAGGGACGGGCTCTCAGCCTGAGGACACCATACCTTTAACTTTATGTTGATCTCCAGGTGAATAAAAATGCTTTGCTCAGCCTTAACTGCATGGAAATGCTTTACGCAGAAAACAAATACCATGAAGTAGGTAAAACTTACCAGAGCCCAGATCTTCCAAACTGCCCATCAAATGCACTGGGCCCTCTGCCCTCAAAATCAAGTCTCACTCACTGAAGACCATGGAGCTCCAATGACCAAGTAACATCTACTCTGCACACTGGCTTTGCTTGTCATCACACCTCACATTTAATTCATCACCTAGGTGTGGTCCTGCTGCCAAGTCCCTTTCCACATCCCACCCCAAACCGAAATGTTCACAATTCTGGATTCTGGCTTGGTGCCCAAAAGAGAAGGAAGCCAGATTCTCCAAGTCTTTAATGAAAATTGAAGTGATGCCCCAGTCATTGCAGATTTTGGCCCATGGAACTGAAAACTGGATGTGGCCAGCGATGAGCTGGAAGGCGATGCAGGGAGGAAGGCCAGCAGCACCCAGCGGGATGGGGCTGTGACACGGGGACTGTCTGTCCACAGTGCTGCATCACCCAGCTGGGACCTGAGGGGAGAATATTACACAGGTGCACGAGGAACCCAAGGGCTACAGGGAAAGGTAGTATCTTTTATTAGATAAGTTTGCAACATCCAAGTCTCTTGATACCAAAAGCTGAGCCACAATTTCTAACAGCAGCAGCCAGGCTAATAAAAAGATGCTCCTTCTCCCGCAAACCTTGTTTTGCTCAGAGCCCAACACCATCGCGGCGCTGTCGAAATGATGCTCAGCCACGGGACTCTTCCTCCACGAAGGGGACCACAGTGAATTCTCTTACGGGCCACTGTTAGAGACGCATGAAAAGCTTGGCTTTGGCTTCCGGCTGACAAACTTGGCTGAACTCCCCATGTTCTGCAAAACCAAGAGCTGGGTGCGCTGGACCAGGGCTCTCCCAGCCCCATGGTGAATTCTTGCCTGAATCCAGCACTATCACAAATGAAACGTCTTTTAGTGCCAAGATGAAGTCAGAGCCATCCTTGGACATTTCTACAAACGGTTTCTACACTGATTTGCGCTCTCTCTCCCCTTCCCGTTTGCTGCAGGCACTTTCACAGCTCAGGGCTTTGCTCAGGGCTAAGCATGACTGGAGCATGATTTATGAAATGTTTTGGTGCAAAGGGTCAGGTTTCCCATTCACTGTTTGCCGATGGCACCACTACCAGGAGTCTACACCAGGCAGGGGACCACACCATGGGCTTCCATAGAGCAGCAAGACTTTGCCCAGCCAGCAACGAGCACCTGATTTACAGGACCCATCCTGATTGCCAGTATCTTCTCCCACTCCTGCAAGTCATCCCTGATTCACATCAGGTGAGAATGTGGGGGTGCTGATTTTAGGGGAGCAGTGCTGATTTGTACCAGGTTACAGCTGGAGTGGGGCAGTGCAAACACTTGCCCACACTGGGCTGGGAGCAAGATGACACAGGACCACGACGTGGAGGGGTCAGGCTCAGCAGGACACCAACGTGGAGGAGGCGCAGAGCTGGACGCTGCGGGACAGCTAGGAGAGGGTCTTGGGAATTTCTCCTCCTACACAGGGAAAGCCTGACTGGTTAACAACAGGGTAACCCTGCTGATTCCAGCAGCACCCGTACTGGTCTGCGCTGGTTTGAGAGCAGAAGCCAGCCCAGGGCACGCAGACAGGTGTGCTCTCCTGTCATCACAAACCCCTTGGCCGCACACATCCTCATCTCCAATGGGATTTTGTGACCACCCTGCAACTCGCTTCCTGCCCTCCCCCAGCCTGATCCCAGGTGACTGCTGAAAATGGGCTTCCCCTCTCCCAGAAGCAGTGCCCAGGGCACAGCGATGCTCAGGCCAGTCACTTCCTCACTACGAACTCCAAACCTACTTAAGAAAACAAATAGCTAAGCAAAGAGCATACCCCTGGGGTGCATGCATCTTTCCCACTTCTCTCACAGTCATTCCCCACCCCACGCTCAGAGCAAGCCCGAGCCGTGGGGACCCTTCGTGCCCCTCCTCCGCCACCACTTTCCAACATCACCTTTGCCAAGTCCCCCAGTCCCAGGCACTGCTGTGGGATCCAGCCGCCGGAATCCCTCCAGGCAAGCAGTACAGAGCCAGGCAACACCAGGGGAGAGGCAGACAACACCTCCAAACCTGAGCACAAGCAAGTGGCGCAAGCGCAGCCCTCTTCCCAGCTCCAGGCAGTGGCCTGGGCTAAGCAAAAAGGCAGCAAGCAGATCCCTCCGGTGATCCCAGGTGATTCCCAGCCCCCAAACACAGCGGGGAGCGCTGGCAGGTGCTGGGCTAGGGTCACCCCACCCTGGGCTTTGCCCCCTGGCTCTTTCTCCCTCTGTGGATTTTTGGTTCCTCTCCCCATAGAAAAACCAAGCAATTACCAGCGTCTATGTATCTCAAGCCTGGGAGCAACCAAAGCGCATCTCCGGTGAAACAAGGAAGCTGGAGAGCAAGGGCTGGAGAGGGGAAGCGAATGCACGGAGGCAAAAACGGGGAGAGTTACGCCAAGGGGAAAAAAGCAATGGGTGGGCTGGGGTGTGCTGGAGCCAGAGGGTTTCAGGCGTGGATACCAACCCCAGCCCCGCTGCCGGTTCAGGGTGGGTTTCAAAATCCCCACCAGCACCAGGGGATTTAAACCAGAGGAACTGATTCCCCCGTGAGTACCAACATCTCCGAGAAAGGTGTTAAAAAAAGACAGCGGCAAACAGCCCGACAATTAACCCCCCAAAGATAGCGGCGCGGCGAGCGCAGTGGGAGCCGCCAGGCAGCGAGCGCTGCAGGACCAGCACGCTGACCTGCGGGCAAACTTGCCCGGATCCCTGACATCCTAAGCTGGGCTCAATTCCCCCCACGGCGAGCCACAGCCCCCACGCAAAATGTGTTCCGACCACCGCGTCCCACCCCGCAGGGGCCGAGCGAGGCGGGGGGCGCAAGAAAATAACAACTTTACCTAAAGGGTCTCAAGGTGACGAGGCATCTTCTGACCATTATCTTCCCATCCGCGTTGACTGTGATCATCGTTCAAAGTCGCGGGGGGAGCGGGGAGGGGGCGGCCCCCGCACCCCCCCCCTCACCGAGGCAGCGAGCGGGGCTCAGCGGGCGGAGCGCGGGGCTCGGCGGGGGCGCATGGCGGGGCGCGGAGCGGGCGCGGAGCACCTCCCCGCTCGCCCTACCCCTACCCCTGCCCCNGCGGGGGGGGTGCGTGGGGTGTGTGTCAAACCAGAAACGCCCCCGTGCAGCCCCCGCGGGTGCTGTTGGCTTCTGGGGGATGCGAGGGGCAGGGCGAGCCCCGCTCCTAGGGAAAAGGGGGGGTCTGGATTCAGGCTCTGACAGCACCGGCTTGCCTTCCCCATCACCCCGTTTTCTTCCTGGGGGTCACGGTCACAGCCCACGGCGTGACTTCCCAATGTCCCCGGGCTCCCCTGGGTGCTGCCAAAAGGACCAGGGTGGCGCGGAGGGGCCGGGAGGCTGGGAAGCGTCCTTGGGAAGACAAAGAAGGGGCCGCGAAGAGCTGAGGCAGGAGAAGCAGCTGCTGAGCTCAGCAGAGGTGTTCCCAGCTCAGGTGTGAAAGGTGACAGGCACAAAAAGCCTCCCAAAGCTTGGGACTTAAAGGAGCCGAATGTGCCGAGAGCCCGGAGGCACCCCGTTTCCAGCCCCCAACTCGAGGGCACCCAGCCGGCATGGGTGCACCCCACCAGCGGCGAGGGAGGGGATGCATCGCCCCGCGGGGTGAGCACAGAACTGCAGAGAGCTGGAAGGAGACCGCTGTCCTCAGCGTGCGCGTTTGGCCAGGCTCCGGGACAGGGCCAGGCTCTTCTCTGGGAGGGGGACTGTGGTGCAAACAGGGCCCCCTCCTGCCCCGCTGGCCCTGTGGCTGGCCACCCCTCTCTGCACTCCATACCACCGTGGGCACCATAAAGCATAGGGTGGCACTGAGGGAAAGCTGCTCCTTTGCCTTCCTCATGGTGGGACACTCCCCTCCCGTGGTCTCTCCCAGCCCTTCTCCATCCTGCTCGCTTCCCGGGCGAGAAACGTTCCTCCAACCCCAACAACCTGGCACGGCTCAACCACCTACTCTGCGAGTGCTGTGCAATTACAACGCCCTCCCAGCACCAAGCAGCTAACCACCCCCTCTCTTATAAACTAATTGTGGACTCCTTCGCTTGTGCAGAATCACGGTGTTTTCCCATGAGGCTGATGGAGAGGAAATGCCATATTATGACTGTTGTGATACCGTAACTCCAAGTTCCATAGGGATCCCAGGCACTCACCCTGCTTCCTTCTCCCTGATGTAAACTAGGGCTGCCTTCAGTCAGAGAGTTCAGGTAACATATGCTGCAATAGCATCAGCCCTTGCAAGCTCAGAGATGAAAGACAGCTGGAAATTTTCCATAAAACAGCACTTTCTCCCCATGAACCAGCACTTTTTACCAAGCAGAAGTGAGAAGAAAAACCATATCCTTTAGGGTTTCATAAATACAAAAGGCTTTTTGTGTTCATCTACACTTTTCATGGGCAAGGGGATGGGGAAAGAGTCATTGCCACACTGGATCTGAGCAGGTTAATACGGGGCTGAGGCAGATGGACACACAGACATGATGAGGATTTGCGGAAAGGGCAGCTCAGAAGCAGCAGTCAGCACTGTCAAGCCAAATTCAAACCCTTGGGTCAGCTCTCCCCAGTCTTCAATACAAGCAGCCCAACATCCTGGCAAGCACATCCCGCCCTGAAGCCCATCCCGTGGGGACCTTATGGACATGACCATGCAGACCCACTGGGCTGGACAGACACCTAGCTCCAGCTGGGGTGCCTCAGTGCTTGCCATTTTAGGTGCAGCTGGGAGTCTTCCAGTGCATCTGGCCTTCTCTACAAAAAAACACCTGGTTTTCTTAACCTGGCCATTGGAAAAGGAGGGAAGCAGCAGACTAATGAAGGTGCTGCGGCACATCCTACCACCCCTGATCTTGCTCCTGCCTGCTCCCTCCATTCCCAGCCCCTGGTCCTCTGACAGGAGACCCTCCATCCCCATCTGAGCTGTAAAACCACCTTAAGACTTGGTGTTTCCACAGTTGCTGCCCTCAAGAGCACTGCTCCAGCAGCACGAGGCAGAGCCTTTCGTTCTGAGCCCAGCTCAGTGCAACGGGGCTGGAAACCTTCCTAATGCACATAAACATACAACATGTAGTGGTCAACGGAGCAGCCAAATTGCTGCCTCCTGCGTGCCAGGAGCTGGCTGCGCCTTCCCGAGAGGTTGGGAGGAAATCCTGTCCTGGGAGATACAGAGTGGGGGGCTACAAGGGCTTCGGCATGGGGTGAATTTTGCCATGGGAGGGGACCCCCCTCTCACCTCTGTGAGTGTCGAGGTCCCTCTGCACATCCCACAGGCTCTGGGTTGTGCAAGCAGCAGCTCTTCCCTCAGGCCAATGGCAACAACATCCCAGCAGGAAAAGGCTGGGGTATGGCGATGCATGGCACATTAATTTTGTAAAATTTAGGGGTGAGGGTCTTTGGGGAGGAGAATGGACCAGGGACAAGATGGTGCCCCCCCATGCCTCCCTCCAGGGCTGACCCCAGGCTGGATAAGGCCCCCATCCGCCCCCCCAAGGGCCTGGTCTTTCTCGGGCAGGCAGAAGGCAGCTCAGCCACCTTGGCTTCCTCCAGGTACCTGCTGCAGCACCAGCCAGTGAAAAATGCAAAATCAAATAAAATGCAGAAATCTGCTCTTGGCAATCCCCATTCAACAAGCTTTTACTTTACCAGCACATTAGACAGCAACTGCCCATTACCCTGCAGGGCAGCACACAGGCGTTAGTGTCGTTGTAACAGCCCGTGGGAGAGGGATCGTCCGGAGATGGGGAAAGGCATATCCCATACACGCAGCCTGGGAGGGTGGTGGGGTTGGCAGGGAACAGCAATTTCACTCACAGTGCTGGCCGGGGAGCCAGGCAGAGTTACCTCTGCCACTCTCAACTCCTGCCGGTGCCGTCGTGTGCAGGATTCCTCACCCTGTGGATAGAAACGTGGCGTTCGCTGGCCCCACGGGGCCTCATCCCCGAGGAGAAGTGCTGCAGCAGATGGTCCCTTCCCTGTGCTGCTGCTTGAAACAAAAGCTTAATTAACTACCAGTTTGCTGTCTGTTTGGAGGGATAAATCTAAAATCCAAGGATGGTAATAAAGCAGTGAATTATCTTCTTCGGCAGCTGAGAAGCAATGGCCCCAAAAATCAATATGCTGAAGTTATACGTACACACACACGTATGTTTGTTATTATTATAAATCAGGCAGCAGCAGAGAATGGAGAGAGCCAGCTCAGCAGCTGGCTGGTACGAAAGAAACCAGTCTTCCACCAGTTAGAGCCCCGGCCCAGCCAGAGGTAGACATGGATCATCGCCGGTACAGGCTCCAGACAGCGACCTCTGCCAGTCCTGCCTGTAACCCAGGGCAGAGCCGCAGCCGCAGCTCCGACACCAGAGCATCCCCCAGCAGCCAGGACTCCCCCAGTGCCACTGGCCCAGCAAAAGTCCTCAGGAATTTTCAACAGATCTTGAGAAGCCGTGTTACCATGAGCCCCAAAGCTCCCTAACCCAGCCATCGCTGGGCGGAACGTGATGGTTTAGATCACCACAACTGGAGAAAAGTGTTTATAAATGCAAGGTGGGCTGTAAACCACCGTAGACAAAGCTTAAAATACCATATCACTGTAAAGGGCACAGACTGACAGTCATAGCTGCTCAGCTGTGGGCAGCACAGCCATAGGCAGCTCCAGACAAGTCACAGTGACAGCATTTATGTTGGCTTTTGGTGAGCAATGCCTGAGTGCTGCCAGGGCTCCAAAGGTACCCCAGGACCCTCCAGAGAGTCCCCGCTCCGGCCCAAGACCCTTCTTCAATTCTTTTCACAGCCTGGGGCTCAGACTCTGCCCATGTTTCTTCTTGGAGCTGCCTCTCGAGCCTCAAGCTACTGGCTCTTCATGGAAAAATAATGATCACAGAGAAGGAGAATCACAGCAAACCACCGAGCTGTAATGTGCTACGACAAGCTACTTTCTCAAGTTCTCCCTGCACACAATTTTGCCCTTGAGATAAGAAATATAATTTGATTGCAGGAGCTGCAGTGCCCAAATGCTTTGGACATAAGATCACTTAGTCACAGTAACTTCTCCGTCCCCCTCAAGCGACATCGCTGGGTACAAGGCGCTCTTTATTGGTATAAAACAACTTAGCTCCATCACTGGCTCGGCCTCAATTACTGCATTCATGCCTCTGTCCATCTCTGTAGCAACAAGGCGGAAAGCTTTGAGCTTTCCTGGTACCGATCTCCTGCGCCGGCGAGCATCACCAGCCACCCCGCCAGCGCAGAGCTGCCTGCCAGCGCCGCGACGTGCTCTTGTCGTACTGGGGGCTCCCGCGGGCACCGTAGGGCTGGGCTGCCTATACAGGCAGCCCTGCTCCACCCCTGCAGTGCCTCAAGGCTTTCTGCCTATTCCCAGGGCAGCCGAAACAGCCCTAAATTTGCTCATATGTCAGTGTTTGGAGGGGGCACCAGGCAAAGAGCAGGGAGGGGATGGCAGTGTCCTAAAGCCACCTTTGCATCCCCATGCACAGGATGCTCAGGAGTCACACAGGTCCCCAAGACTGCTCAAAGGGAACAAGAGAAACTAGAAGGGACCATGGCTGATCTCCAGCAGCAAGCAGCATGGATGGCCTTGCTGCTGCCAGAGCACTGAAGCCGTGGATGTTGAAGACTCATCCTCTGGCTTAGAGTCCCTGCGACTGTAGCTTCCAGAAGATGCAACTTTTCCCTTCAAAGCTTGAAAACCAGAAGCTGCGAGAGGGCACCTCACACTACCCCGGGGGGTGTTTTACCCACTGCAAGGGTCCCTGGGACTGTTTGCCAGTCCCTGGGCTGTCTGTATGGCTGAGGTCTCGGTGGGGTGCAACGTAACCCCAGACAGAGCTGATGTCTGCCCCCTCCTTCCCTGGGACAGCAGCTGGGAGCCCAGTGGTGAAGCACAGCACCTCTGCACTGCTCAAAGGTCAGGGCCAGAACATCCCCTGGGGACAGATCGGGCAGGGTTAGAGGCTGGTTGCAGCTCTCCCAGCTCGCCAGGTCACGCCGTGGGGAGCAGGCTGAGCACCGCAACCCTCGCCAGGCTGTGGCTGCAATTGCCAGGGAGTGCAGCAGCCCACGGTGCTGGTAGCACAGCATAGGCCCTACAGCTCTGGTGCTTGGGTACCTGCTGGAGGTGCACAGCCAGGTCAGGTGTAAAACATGGGATCCTACAGCTCCCGTCAGCATGGGGCAATGTCAGCACAGCCTTGCGTGGGGAATTTGGGAAGCTTCTGCCCTTGTAAGCCTGTCAGTGCTGTGAATCCTTCACTTCTATTAGCTGCTAATTCACTTACAGCAGAGGAAAATAACATAGGTAAGGCTCACTCCTCAACTCCCAATAGGATTATGTGTTTTGAGAGCAGAAGGGAAGCTGAATTTCCCTTTTTTCTTCTTGGAGAAAGAAATTAGTGCATTTTTCTTACAGTGTTAATTAAAACCAGCAATGACACTGGCTTCACCAAGAAGAAAACACAAAAGGTAAAAGGAAAGCCTGAACCAGCTTTATTGGTCAGAAAGGTTTCCTGACTGCCCTGCTGCAAAGGGAGATGCCCAGAGGAAACAAGAGCAGCAATTAAAAATTAAAGAGAGAGGGAGAGCTGTACAGCAGATTACCAAGATGTATTTGTATCTCTGCAGTGCATTAACAGGGCTGCCGTTCCCCTGGGGGGAAGTCCTGACACCCACAGGGAACAGAGATGCCTGCAGTCGTGACGGCAGTGGGCAGCTCTGCCCAGCTCAAGTCCAGGCAGGGAAGGGGAAACAAAGACAGGGCAAAGCCCGGGGTAAATGAGGGCAGCAGGGGAGAATGGGCAGGAGATGCTGAACCACAGCCGCCAAGGGGAAGAGAGCATCCTCCCTTTGGGTGAGGTTATTTGAGGCTTACCCCCCTCCCCCCACCCCCCAGAGGAAGGGGACAAGGCAGCACATTCTGGATTGGATCCAGACACCTCCAAAAAAACCCTCAGACCTGAGGGCTGGATCTCTCCCTTTGCTGGGCAGACTTCTCAGAGCTGCCAGTTCAGGTTTGCCTGCTCCTCCGCCTTGCTGTCACACTCAGCTGAGCAGCATTTTCCAGCCCAGTACGGTCCCAGGAGAACACTCCATTGCTCAGCCATTGAATTAGCATCGAAAGGACATCGCGCAGGGGAGACCGCAAGAAAAATGGGCTGGAGGAGCCTCCTGGGCTTATTAGCATGTTACATGGAGCCCCCGCAGCAGGTGCTGCCTCCCCGGACGGCGGCTGTCCAAGGGCCACCAGTGCCCCCCCAACCATCCCACTGAGGATTTTATATCCCCCGTGGCCCCAGGGCTCAGCCAAATGAGCTCGCTGACCTGGTGACATCAACATGCACAATTTGGAAAGATGTTTGAGCTCTAGAAAGGAGGAGGATGCAAAACGGTATGCCAAGGGGCTGGGAAGAAGGGAGAGCTTATAACCCCCCCCCCCCCACAGCTTCCCATATGTGCATGGACTTATGCAGGGGCCCAGGACTCATATCGAGAGCCCCAAAGTGAGCCCAGGAAGCCTGGGCAGGACGCTTACAGCCCCTGCAACGCGTCTGGGGAGCGCCAGGGCTGGGAGGCACTGCAGTCGGCGGTGGCTTGCACCAGCATTAGCCAAGTTAAGAGGGACAGGGCATATCAAGCTTCAGGTGTAATTAAAGAAAATAAAGTCGTGGGTTAGGAGAGCAAGAACTCTCCAGCCTTTTTAATTACTGCAGGAGAGTCGCTGCTGCCGAATGGTGCTTGCAGCCCTTCCTGCTGAGGTTTGCAAGGAGCTGCTGCCTCTGCCCCATGTACACAGTGTCCCCGGGTCCAGCAGCCACAGTCCAAGCACCCAAAGGGGAGCTGCAGGCATGTGTCCCTGCACCCCATCCCTTGCATCCCATCAGAGGGGAGAAAAGTGCCATTTTCTCAGCCAAAGCAGCCCCCAAAGCTCCCCCCAAATGCTGCTGTACCCCAAGCAAAATGCTTCCGCTGCTGACTTACAAACACAGCTCTGCAGCAAAAGCATCCCTCTGTGATGGGAACCATACGTCTTCTTTCCACATCTCCTAAACCCATCCCGCTCCCTCGCTTATCCCGTGGCTAAAGAAGCCCCAGCTCTCCACCTCAGCTGCCGTGTCCTGGGCAGGCTGGGGGGGAAGCAACACTGCGATGCCCCGTGCCAGCTCCCATTCCTCTCACCCTGGCTGTCCCCAGGGAGGGAGCCAGGGAACGTACAGAGCCCACGCCATTATAACCAGGGTGATACAGCCCTGCCGGCAGCCGCGGCTCCACAGGCTCCTATGTTGCTTATTGACGTACAACCATTATCTACAAACTGAGCATTCACGCATGACACCTCTGCAACACTGACCCCGGCATCTCACTCCCATTATCTCACATTTCTCACAGATAATGGGGAAAAGGGCTCAGCCGTTGCTGCTGTTGGTCCCCAGGGGCTGGCAGGAGGAGATGGAGGAGGTGACGGTCCAACCGTGCCAAAGCCAGGAGGGAATGCTAGTGCTTCACTCCAGTAATGAACTGAGCCTCATCTCACTGCAAGAGCTGCATTTTTGGGGATGCTTGGGATGCCTCTGTGCTGGGGACTGGGCATGGCAAGACCAGATCCCAAATAGGGTCCTCTGCTGTCCTATTTTGGACACATCTGGTGGAAGGGGGAGACCAGGAGAGCCTAGCATGGGCTGAGGCTCCCTGGGATACCCTCATTGCAGCAAGGACATTGGGAGCCTCCAGCTGGGTTGGGGCTCCCTACCTCCTGTTGGGATTTCCTTCCAGTCACCCTTTCAGTAAACGGAGGGCCAGACCCCCTCCCAGGCTCTGGATGCTGCCCATGCCCGTTTCTCACAGGGCTCAGCCAAGCTACTGCACCCCAACAGCCCCAAAACTCACAGCAGCAGGATCACACCAAGCACAGCGGCCCAACGCTGATGAAGGCAGACACAGATATCGGCCACAGGCAGCTTTTGTTATCAAGCCTCTCTCTTAACACAAAGCACCTGGTAGATGCTGGGAGCCACCAGCACCTTCCTCACCCTCTCAACCCCATCCAGAAAGCAAGGTCATCTCCAGGCACAAGGCACAGCCCCAGGAGCTGCTGGTCCTGGGGATTATCCGAGCACGGAGCAGCTGGGAGCTGAGAAGGAGGAGGCATTGACTCGCAGAATTCTCCAGCCAGCACAGGGGGGAATGCTCAAGGTGATTTCTTTGGGAGCCCACCAGCCCTAGCTATGCTGAAGGCTGCTACATCAGGAGGCAGAAACTGGTAGAAGTTTCTTTTTGCAGTTCCATCTCTGCCAAAATACTTCAAGTATCACCTAGGAAATTATACATTGTCCTGACTTATTCAAATTCATAAAGCAACAATTGGAAAGCCCCCAGCTATGGGCTGAGATCATGCAATTAGACCATTAAAAAATAAACCTCTGAAACTCTCAGACATTTAAACTTGATAGGTCATTTGAAGAAAAATGTTCACTTTTCATATACAATGAGTAGAAATCATTTTAGATTTTTATTATTATTATTATTTTAGAAGGGAAATAAGCATATTTCAATCCAGTCAAGAGTGAAATTGAGTTTAACAACAAAGCAATTTCTATTAGTGGAGACCCAGGGAAAAAAAAATACGGGTGAATAGAAAACTCACAGAGAAATGTGTCAGACAATGGTGGAACCAGGAATTAAAAGCGACTTTGCTTTACTGCTGATAATATAAGCACATAATGATCTACCTCATCGCTACTGTGCTCCCTGCCCATATAAACACTGCAAAATCACAACAGCAGAAAAGATTGGGATGCAATTCTTCCCCCCTCCCAGCAGGGAAGGGAAAGGGGTGCTGTGCTTTGCCAGCCCCACTTAGGGCTGGTCCACCTTCTCCTAGAGAGTGCCTGGAGCAAGATCCAGGCCTTCACATCTGCAGCAAGAACGTGCCTGCCTCAATCTGGGCTGAAAACAGGGTGGCTTCCACCCTCCTTGAGCATCTGGGGGTGCCTTTTACAAAAAAAACCCTTGTGGGCATAACCAGGGAGGCACAGGGTGCCCTCCACTCCAGGCTGCTCCTGCCTCCCCTCCGGCTGCCTGGACAGGGGGCAGCAACACAGGTAGCAACCTGGCAGGGCTTGTCTTCCCAGGAGGTAACTGCTGTTGGGAAAGGCTATCTAATCCCCCAGGACATTTCCCGGCGTGCCTCTCCCCCTGCCCCTGCCATCCGAGGGGATCAGTCCTTGCACGTGTCCAGGAGCTTGGGCTGAGCTTCCTGTGAGGGATGTGGAGCCGCTGCAGCCCTCTCCCCCAGCTCCCAGCCCAGCAATCTCCTTGGTCAATAACCACCTGTAATCAGCTGTTTTCTTTTGCTTTGCTTCGGTCTGTGGCTTGCTTTCAGGATGGCCTCCTGCCCCTTCGCCCCAGCGGGGACAACAGAGAAGAGAGTAGGGTGTTTCTGCCTCCTCCAGCCTCGGTGCTCCGGGGTGGATCTGGCTGTCACAGACGGAGGCTGCAAGAGGAGAGGACCCCGCACATTCCCACCACCCGTAATTGCGGGGTCCAAAGCGGGGGATGCTCAGCAGGGGCAGGTGCACAAGGCAAAGGATGGGCAGCATCCCTCCTCGGGAGAGAGGCGAAGGGGAGGTCCCAAAGCCAGCCACACCTGCGTCACAGCCGCAGCCTGGACCTGCCAAAAACCATCCTCATGAACACCAGCTCCTGGCCAAATCCTGTCCTGCCACGCTGGTTGTGCATTTTCCTTAACCTCTCCATATATATCCTTTCCCATGCTACTCTTCTTGACCTTCTCTGTTCAATGCTCACGCTTTTGGGGACAGACAGCATCCAGCTCTTGCATGTCCGCCATGTGCCCCCTGCCGCTGCTGAGCCACGAGCGACCCTGAGGGCCCACGTCCCAGGGCTCACAGCATCACTGCGGGTTCTCTCCAGGGTGTGGGCAGATGCCAAGGTGTCATTGCTCCTCATCTTGAATCATCTCCATTGCCAAGGATCTAGGTCATTGGGTTAAAAATTGAAAGTTTGAATAGTCTAAAGTACCAAATCTTAAAGCAATTACACTGTCCTAAATCTTTACTGGCTTTAAAGATTAACTTCTCATCTCCAATGAGGCAGCTCCACTTGTTTCTCCTCAACAGGATTCACAATTTGAATATGGAGACAAAGGAATATTGATCACGCCGCATATTACTAAATGGATTTTTTTGCACCATTTTCTTTCATTTTTCTTTCTTTTGTATCATTATTTTTCTATAGATGAACGAGTGAAGGTGAATAGCTGCAGAAGCTGGAGATGGGGTCACCAGGCGCTCTGCCATGGAGGCTGAGAGGAATGCAAAACTCAATTTCAAGCAAGTCCTGTTCCCTTTGAAGTCAATTAGGCAGCTCCCAAGGACCTTGGCTGAGAGGAAACGGACAGAGGCAATCAGGGGGAGAAGCAGCTGAGTAGAAGAGCAGTAAAAGCACAGAGCAATTCCCTAAAATGCTGCTGATCCATCAGCTAAGAGGGTCTGTGAAAGAAGGTTCTTGACACCTAATTTTGTCCCAGTCCTCCATCCCCCCACCGACAGAGCCTGGCCAGGGCATGCTGCCAAAGCCACCCCACCCACAGGACCCCAATGCAGTGGGACAGCTATGACACCGCACATGGTGGCTTTTCCCTGGGGTTGGATCCAGCTGTGGTTTAGGGACCCAGACGTCTCCGTTAGGGACAAGACCTCAGCCAGCCCCAGAGGGCACTTATCCCCATCCCGGGGGGATTCCCCTTGCTTCAGGCTCAGGATCCCTCCAACACAATGGGGGTCCAGAAAGGGACACAACCAGGAACAGGCGGTGGCATTTGTGTGACCCAGAGGGGCCCTGGCAGGGGTGGAAAGCCGACTGAGAAAGCAGCAGTCCCTCAGGGCGTGACAGTTTGGGTTTTTTCCTTTACATTTGCTTGCACACGAGGGAAGAGCGTGCTGCTGGCAGAGTGTGTGTTCCCACGTTTACCCATGTCAAAGCTGTCTCGGAGCCCATCTCTTCTGAATTTCCAAAACCAAGAGAAGAAAATCAGAATCAGCAAATTGAGGAGCAATTGGAGCTGCACTTGGCATTCATGGGGATTGATAAATCTCCTCCAACAACAGTAAATAACCAGACTTCGCTCCTTGCTCAGAGGAGGGAGCATCCCCCCCTCCAAACACCTGCAATAAGACACTTGCAATTACTGCTTTATCTCCTGGAAACTAGTAAATAATTCAGACAAACTCCTTTTTTTACTTTTGTTTTTCATTTTAATTAATCCACATAGAATTTTGTCCTCCAAACACAATCACAGCAACAGCAGGTAGAGAACCTCATTACCCAGCTTACCAGCCAGATCCTAGAGCCATTATTAATAAAGACTTCACCACGCGAGGAATTAATAAAACCCGACGGTGAGAGGGAAGGGAAGTGTTCCTTCTGTAGCGTGTTGCTCTCTCCCCCTTGTCCCTAGGATGTCTGATGGTTAGAGATGCCGGGGGGTTGCCGTGCTTCAGGGATGCCAGCATCCTGCCTCCTGCAGCACCCGGTGGCTTGGCCCTGCAGCCAGGTGCCACCTTCAGTGCATGTGGTCCAGGGGGAGCTGCTGGGTTCACAGCAAGATAAGATCAGGCAAGCTGCCTCAGCGCATGCAGGTCATTACACAGACTGGTGCCCAGCCACTGGCAGGAGGCAGAATCCAAATGCACATTTGCGTGGTGCTCCGTTAATCCTTCCTTTCTCTCTCATTACACCAGTAGCAGCCACGTCCTCAAAGCACTGCCTCAGCACCAGGAATTGCTCTCACCTGGGGGTGGCATTACAGAGACGCAAACACGCAGGCACTCCCAGGTACCTACACCAGGAGGAGAGAGCAGGACCGTGTCTCCCAGCGCTCCAGCTGTGGGGAGAGACCCCCATGCCCAGCTGCTTTTGGGGGTTTGGATGCTACCCCCATGGTCATGCCCATGACCTTGCTGTGCTCATGGCTCTCCTGCAGCCAGCACCCATCCATCCATCCCCGGGTCCCCGGTCCGCTTTCTGGGTGACCCCGTGGGGAGGGTGTTTCTGTAAGTGCCCAGAAGAAAACACCTTCTTCTCGGAGCACCCACTGTACCAATGGGTTTTCCTGACACAAGGCAGTCCTAATGGGGCAACACAAAACACACTCATGCACTCAAGGGACACCTTTCTCTGGAGGGATACTGCATGCTTGTGTAACAGCTGTCACAGAGGAAAATGCCAGTATTACCTGGAGCTGCTTGCACAGAGACAGGGCATGGCTGTGGCTGGCTGGCAGCACACACTTGTTCGGCTCTGATTTTCCTATCTGGCTTTTCTTCTTGTTCTGCCAGACCTGGGGCTGAGAAGCACCATGTTGGGCGTGCAGGCTGCTGTGCTGCAAGGCGGGGAGGTGCGATTCACTTGGGCTGGATGGCTTCTCTGCCTTGATCAGCTGCACTTAGATAAACAGCAGTACATCAATAAGCAGCTCTAATTAGAGGTGTTAATAGTGCTGGGAGCTGGGGGAAAGCGCACCGAGGCAGGAGGGAAAACAGTTTGCAATCTAAGGAGAGTGACAGGAGGAGCTGGGAGACCTGGGATGCCCAGGACCTTTCCTTTCTGCTGCACACCCAGCGGGTGGGACAATCAAGCGCCAGGAGCCCGTGTGAAATTGCTGGGGAAATATCCCCCATGCTGATTATCTTGAATAATTTATGCAGATGTTATCATACATTCATATTTTATGGGAGTCTTACAAAGCCACGATCATGGTTGTTCACAACCATTTGCTCCCTTCCAGAAATCTCCTTCAGTGGAGGGTGCAGGGATGGAGCTGGTGTGCAGGTTACACCTCAGGGACCTCCGCTCGCCACAGCACCGGAGAGCCGCGCTCCTGGGGCACTGGGTGTTTTACTCCTCCATCCCAGCATCCACCCCCCCAGCACCTCCAGGGGACAGGAGACACTGACAGGCACAGGCACAGCACAGCAATACAGCTCTCACCACACTCCTGCTCCTGCACCCGTCGCCTCGCAGCCCTCTCTGGCCCTGATCCCGCAAAGCAAAGAGGCTCTGTGGTCCCGAGGAGGGACCCAGGAAAGGGACAAATCCCACAGCACCGTCCCCTCCGCCCAGGAAGCTGTCACACAGCGATGCTGAGCAATACAAACAGATGGGATCTGTTCCCAGGGAGCATGTCCCTCGGTCCCCCAATGGGTGGGATACAGGCTGGGGCAGAGGGAACCCCAGGGCACCCAGTACCCGATACGTTGAGCTGTGCAATCCTGCCAGCTCCAGTGCTTCCACTGCTCTCCCAGCAGCTGTCTCCCTGGAAACTGGAGCCAGTGCCAAGGCGGGAGGCAGGAAGGGGCATCGCTTCCCTTTAGGAAAGAAAGGCAGCGGAGCTGTGCAGCAATTCTTTCCAGCGAGGGGATGGATGAAAGGCCATGGTTCCTCTTCTGCCCAGGTCTCCCCGAGACCGTGGAAGGCATGAGCTATCCCCACATCTCCATCTGCTTTGGGGTCAGGAATACTCCACACCTTGACTCAAGGCCGCATGGGGCGGTGATGGTTGCTGCAGGAGAAGCAAAGGACTTTGTGGGGAGCAGAGAGCAAGCAGGAGGAGGAAGGGGCAGGTGGTGGATGGGGTGGAAGAGAAAAGATGGGAGTAAGGAGAATATCTGAGGAACCTGAGGGGAGGTGCTCAGACTGTGCTGGAGGAGGACATGGCTGCAGGGAAGCCTGCCAGCACCCAGCAGAGCAGAAAGTCAATGATACTAAAGCAAAGACACTGGATATTTTAATTCCCCGCGGCTCCTGCTCCTCAGAGGACAGCAATGATGACTGAAACGCAAGCAGAAACTAAACAAGAGGCGTCTTGGTCTGGTTGTTCAGCCTGTAATAGGCATAAGGAGCACAGCAGAGACAGGGCTCAGAGGCGGGCAGAAAGGGCTGGCACGCATCCCCAGCCAGCCCCAGTGCCACCCCTGAGCCACACGTCCCACCGGCACTGCCCCCCCCGCCACGCTCCGGTTTCTGCTGCTCGCTCTTTCCCTTCAGGGGCACCCCAGGAAGCCTTCACTCAAGCCAGGCTGCCTCCACCTGCAGCAACTTCCATCTGTTTGAATTAGAGAGCCTTCCCCGAAAAGGGGCCAGAAACCTCAGCTCCTGTGAGGCAAAGCAGGGAGACACAGACAAACAGCCTCTGCCACACCTGGGTCTGCTGCTCAGAGCCTCATTTATCATTTCCCAGCCACACGGGCATGCCCAGCCTCCCCCCACCGGGCAGGGGACGAGCAGCACCCCGCCGCCGGCCGGGGTTAATCGGGTTTGGCCCCTGCCAACAACATCTCACAGCCCAAGGAAGGAGCATGCTGCGTACCCGAAGGCAAGCAGGAGCCTGGGGACTCACCCCAGCTGAATTTCCTCCTCTGTGCCTTCAGGAGCTCACATCAAGCTCAGTTAGAGCCCCAGTGATTTATTAGGAGAGCTACTCCTTGGAGCGGCTGCAAGCCCTAAGGCTGTAGTACAGGTATCTGCTTCACCAGGGAGGGGTCGTGAACAACACAGGGTGATTTATGGGGCAAAAGCTGCTGGTTTAGGACAGTGTGTACAGCACAGGGAGGCCCTCGGGGCTGGCTGGGGCAGGAGAGCTGCCACCAAGGCCAACGGGGCCCCTGTATGACAAGCCATGGGTGGCACCCCCACCTCCCCACAGCCCAGCTGGCAGCACCATGCCAAGCAGGTTACAAGCCCTGCTACCAAGTCGAGAAACAGAGGAGGCAGGGAGACAACATCTCAGCTCCAAATCTATAAATAAGGTGTTTTAGGGTTGTTGTTTTTTTTTAATCTTTTTTAGGGAAACAGCTTCTCCGGTTTTTGTCTGGAGCAGACAATCAAACCCAAAGAGTTGCATCTGACTGTGAGGAGAAAAAAAATCCAGGTCTATTAAAATGATGAAAGACACCTTGACAGTGTCCTTTTAATGTAATTAAAAACCTATTTAAAGGCATGCCAAATGTTTACTAATTAAACAAGTGCTTCATTCTGTAGCCATAATGGAAAAAGTAATTGTGATACTTTTAGCAAATCCCAGGTTTTTAAAGAAATAATTACTTTATAGAAAATCAGTTACTAAATTAAACCATTCTTTACCCACTGTTATTTTTGCTCTTTCGCTCATTTTGTGCAGCAAGTTGAATCCTGGAATTACCCGGGACAGATTTTTATTCTGAATAATGAATCTTTCAAAGGAAACAGGAATAGAGAAAGAAGAAAACTAGGATCCATTAGTGGGTCCCCAAACCTTAATACGTGGCTGGTGGGAAAAGCGTGATGTGGTTGCAACAGACCGAAACGTGCCCACATGGCTGTACCCCTGGTGCACTGATGACAGATCTCCAGCAAACTGTCCCACTACTGCTCCATCACTACCACCGAGACAGATGAGGACCACCAATGGAGACAAAGCCTCCGCAGCTCAGGCACAATGGGTGGGTCAGCCCTCCGAGCAAGATTGCCATGTTGTTCATGGAGTCAGCCATAGACTATGCCAATCAGCTGAGAGAGGTGGTGGAATACCCAGCCTTGGAGATATCCAAAAACCAACTGGACATAGTCCTGGGCAACCTGCTGTGGGTGGCCCTGCTTGAGCAGGGGGTTGGACCAGATGACCTCCAGAGGTCTTTTCCAGACTCAGGAAGTCTGGGATTCTGTGATGACCAACCCAAGGAACAGGAGGGCAGGAAAGATTGTCTTGTAGGAAAGGCAATGCTGCATACCACAGCCCTGCCTGCAAATCTCAGCTCTGCACTCAGATGCCACCAAGATGTCACGTAACATATTTGTGCCTTACCTGCAAAATAGGGTCCTCAGCTTAGACCATGAATTCCTCTGAGAGAGGACCATCCCCCCTGGTGAGCATCTACAAAGATCTGACCTGCTGCAGTCGCACACCCAGGGCTGCCCAGACACTGCCAGACTGCCGATGCTCCCCTCCGAACGGGTCTGAGCTCAAACACAGAGGGAGGGGGAGAGGAAACCAAGCACTCCCATCCATGTCATTAATAAACCCCCATCATAAGAGTTTCTCTGTCTCCTCCTTCCACAGACACTCTCCAAAGCAATCCTGGCCAAGAGAGGGCTCTTATTTCTGTACCGGAGCACACAGCACTAAATTGAACATGGCTCTATAAACCACCCGGCGCTTGTTTGTCAGCCAAAGTGCATGCGTGTGCTTCAGCCCATCAGCTCTGTCTGGCTCATTCCAAGAGGCGGCACGGACAGCCCACTAATCTAAGACGACACCAGGCTGAGTCTAGAGAGAGGCAAGCGGAGGCGCAGCGGTGACCAAGCATCTGTGCAGGCAGGCAGCGGATGGCTGGCTCCCAGTTGTTGGGTTGCAGGGGCCTTGGATAGCAGATGGAGAGTCTGATTGCATTTGCTGATAATGGATTAGGAGGCTTATCTTGGATCTCGACTTTCTCCCGGTTAGCCGATTTCTTGAGGGGCTCTGTGGAAAGGTGTTACAAGAGATTTATTAACAAGATGAACTGCAATGCCAGGAAAAGCTACTTCTGCAAAATGCACTTTCCTTCTCACGCATGCACAGGCTTAAATCCGCCCCAAGTTTGAATGCACTCAGCAGCTTTCCTCCTTGGGGGACTCTAGCAGATCTGCTCCTTCCTTCGCAGTGGGCTGGCAGAGGCTCATCAACGCAATGGGACTCTGCCGCAGCCCTTGCCCAGCCATCCGACAGCCTCCAAAATGTCCTTATTTGCCAACAAAGGGCAAATGAAAGCACCTTAAAAGTTAGGTACGCAGGGCAGAAGAAACTGTAGGTAGAGGCAGCTGTGTCCCCAGCTCAGTCACAGCCTTTCCCCGGAGCCAAACTCCTCTCAGCTGCTCTTGCGACAGGATGTAGGAGCCCAGCTCTTCCCAGGGTCAGGGAAACAGGCAGCACCTCCAAAGCTGTCCCAGTAAGGTGAAGGATTGGTTTTAACACCCACAGGTTTTCAGGAGCTGGGTCTGACAGGCAGGCCAGCCTCTCAACTCAGCTTCTGCAGAGAAGGCAAGTGCTCCCCACTTACCTTATGCAGCCTCCAAAAATAATCAAGAGCTTTCAGCGGCATTGCCTGCTCCCAACTGCCCCTTGAACTGCAAGGAAGCAGCAGACACCCGGTCCCTTCGTGGATGCAAGGTGGCTTATTTGGGCTTCCTGAAAGGCAGGCATCCCATATGGAAGCGCTGCCTGCCCCCGCTGTGTCCAACTGCAGCCCTGAAGCAGGGCTGTTCCTACAAGGATCACTGGCAGCCCTGGGAAGAACTAGCTACTGAAGCTGCATGTTGCTGGCCAGCAAGTCTGAATAATTCATTTTCAAGTGTTTTTCCTTGAATGTGATCCACCAAGTCCACCTCATGCTGCCCCAGAAGCGGGCTATTTTAGCAACAATCCCATCCTGCAGGTGAGGAAGCCAAGATCTGCTCTAAGGCACCTGTCTAAGGCCAGCAAAGGAGCCAGGATTGGAAATGCAGAGCTCAAAGCTCAGCTCACTGGACTGCCTCATCTGTACCACACATGGACATGGCACGAGGTGACACTGCTGAAACTCTGAGATAGAGAGCTACCTACCAAGCAGTAGCTCCAGGGGAAGGAAGAAGCAAGGAAAAAAGAGATAAAGTGATGGGTGAGGCAGATGAGAAGCAGGGAAAGTAAAGGAGAGAGAGGAAAGCAGGGAGGTAACCCTCACATTCATCACCTCAAGTCCACCATGGGAGTTTTTGCTTGTTTTCTCTACAGGCACAAGTCTTTACTGCTGCTTTCTGCTGCTAGGGAACAGGGTTGCCCTGTTGGTACTGATGTTGCAGTCAAGCAGAGCAGTGCAGCCACGCACAATCTGTGCTGCCAGCCAGACTGAAGTATGACCTCAGGCTGGACCGTGCACGGCATTTCAGAGTATTTGGCTTTGGGGAGAAAAGTGCAGGTCAAAACCAGCCCCCTTCCACCCCCAACCTCAGCATCTCCCAGAGCAGCTCCTGAAGCAGCAGCAGGAAGGGAAGGTAGCGCTGGTCATGCATCTGCTCTGCCCAAGAGCCACGTCCTGAGCTGCCTGCTGCTACCCAGCGTGTCCCAGCCTGGCCCGCACAGTTGACCCCTACTCCCTTCTCCAAAGCAAGCACAACAGGTGAAAATAAAGCAGACACCCCACTTGGATCGATTCTGAATTTTCTTCTGAAATTTCCTTCTTTCTGCTGAATTCTGCCAGCAATTCATATCAGCTGCAATATCTCAATGCTTTTGGACCTTGCTGCTGACCTACAAACCCCTGGCTACTGAGACCGTAGAACTCCCCCCTTCCAATAAAGGGCACATTCCTTTTCCCCCCCAAAAACCCACCCACTGATCCACAGCACAGCTCTGCACAACAGGATGTACCATTTCACATTAACATAATTATTTGTATTGCAACAGCATTCAGAAAGCCTAGGCTCAGGTTGTAAGGACACCGCTCCGAAGAATTGGCAATTCAACTCAACAGACATTTATTCGTCTCTCGCTGGTGCTCACGCAGTACATCTGCACTGCACAGCGGCAGTCAGCCCAAGAGAAGGGTTTCACAGCTGACACCACCAACAGTGGTGAGAATTCGGCCAGAACCCAGATTCATACAAAAGGATGCAGTGAGTGAGCTGGAACAGGAACAGGAGTCTTCCTTAAACAATACACAGCCTGCTGCATGTTTAATCTTATGCTTCACTACAAGCTAAATAAATTGGCTTTTTCTGAAACAATGGCCACAGTGCACACCGGCACGATGCCTGGGAGCCTGACAGTATCTCAAAACCAACATCCAGGGTGAGCTGTTGAGATTAAACAAACCCCAGGTCAGATCAGAGCGGTGGGTCCTGTTGTCTTTTAGCAGCCCGCTTGCTCTCTGAGAATTAACCGCTTATCTTGTAACTTCATTTCCCTGGAGCACTCCCCAGGGAAATGAAGTGAAAAAGTGTTGGACTGTCTGGTGCCTGAATACCATTGCAAAACCAAAGCACAGGTAACCCCCAGTGATACAGACCAACAAGCCTTATTCTTTCTTTTCTTATCCATGTTGCACATGGCATATTTGCAGCAGATTAGACCCCGGCCAGGGGAGGAGCGTGGTAAGTATGCAGCTCAGATTGCCCAGGAGCCATTCCCCTATCTGCCTTCAGACCCAAGGATGAAAAATGAATTCAGCAACCAAGCCACAATTCATCTCAGCTGGCTAAGGTCTGCCTTTACAGTCAGGATCCAAGCACAGACACCACTTAGCCTGGCCAATTTCCTGTGTTGATGCTTCACCCAAGACCCTGGCAGGAGAGACTCATTAATTACAGAGGCTGGAATTGTCTCTCTGCTAGATAAGGGGGAAGCCAAATGCAGGTCAGCAGCTGTACGTGCCCAACAGAGCAATAATCTCTGCCAGCGAGTGCTCCTACAAACCAGCCCTAGCAGGGCATGACACGAGTGCTGCGTGCTCAGCTAACCCCAGCCACGGGCTGCCCCAGCTACAGGTCCAACTCGCTGGGTGGAACATGCCTTGGGCAGCCGAGAGATGCTGCCACGTTCAGAACTTTATTGGCAGCTGTAGCCAGCTAGAAAAGGCTTCCTCCACTCCCCCTGGGGTCTTTGCAGCTGCTTATTTCCACCCACTCACCTGCAGGTGCTTTGCAAAGGTTAGGAGCTCTGCAGAGGCACCGTGCCCCACAGTCAGCCAGCAGCCACAGGCACAGGCCCGATTCCCGCTGTGTAGTTGTGACACATCCCCACCCCAAAGCGGGGCAGGTAAGTGGGACCTCACCTCCTGCATCCGAGGCCCAGCACGGACCCTGCAGCTTTGTTGCTCCAAGCTCGGCCGCCTGTGCAGTCACACTGAGAGGGTGAAGGTGCTGTTGAGGTCATGCATGAACCCCCTACCCCAGCCAGGCTTCTGATGAATCACATTAAATGCAAAAGTATCACAAAGTACCTCCAATTCCTCACAATACCCTCAAAGAATGATACTCGGAGGCCCTTAATTGCCTTCCTGAACCAACAGGATGAAGCTGCCACCCCATAAAGAGCAGGGGAAGCTTCCAGGATCAACCTCATCCTCAAATGCACATCCAGACCAGCATCCTGTCCACCAGTCCCTTACCAGCTGGCCATGAATTTACCCACCAATACCACACCACCTCTCTATCCCCTCCTGTGTCCCTCTTGCCCTCCTGCCTCTCCAAACCTCTCTCCTCTACTGCTAGGAGGATTTGCTCTAAAATCTAATCCTTCCCAGTGGACAGGTCAGCCCCACACCGCTCCCAATGCCTCCTTCCATTTCCCACCTGAGCTGACCCAGAACACAGGATCTGCAGCCTCCACAGCCATTCAAGCAGGGACCACAGCTCCTGCTGACTCTTAGCTGGAACAAGGAGTTACCTTTACACCTGGGTGATGATGCAGCTGAAGTTGCCAGTTTGCTCACAGGGGGGCCAGCTCCTCTCCCATCCCATCAGCGGTTCCTGGTTTATGCCCTGGGACAACAAAATGGGGCTGCTCACGTTTAGCACCTCAAAGCAAACACCATTCCTTTCCTTTTGCTCTGTACAGAACATGCTATAGAGGCCTCAATTATAAAACAAAAAACACATCTTCCATCTCGGCTGTACAGCACGGAGCACCTTCTTATGAATGGAGAGCAATTATAATTATTGACACAGAGATGAAAGCACAAACACCATCAGAAGAGCTCATATCTGAGAGCAGCTGTATACCCACATCCTGAACCACAGAGCATCGTGTTCTGGCTGCTTCAGGAGGATGCAAAAAGCCCTTTGCAAACACACAGGACAACCTGCCCTCACTCAAGCCTGTTCCTGGTTTTTAGTACTTGGAAATTGGCTTAAATCGCTCAGCACAAGGTCTAAGAGCCCTTCTGCTATTTCTGTGGTCATTAATTATGACAACTGGGTCTATCAGGGTTTTACATGCTGGAAGTGCTGTGGGTACAACAGCTAATTAGTGTTATGCACACCCTATCACCTCCCTGTGCCCAAAACCTCCCCTCCAAGCCACAGCTCTGCAGAAAAACTTGCTACAGAGGAGGAAGAAGAGAAAGGGGAAAGAAAGAAAAAAAAGAAAAAAAAAAGATCTTGGCACTCAGCCCAAGCCTTTCTCTTTTTAAGTTGCATTTCAAGAATCTGCTGGCTGGTAACCTCGTCGAGTTACAAGGGAGGCTGCTTGTCAAGAGCTGACCTGAGCTGGATTTAATTGAAAGCCAGTTTCTGGCGGTGGGAGTGAAAGATGGGAAAGGGCACCTTGGGGAGGCTCTGCACAGAGCGGCCAGGACAGGAGCAGTTGGGGCGAGCGGGAGCCGTGCGAGCAGAGAGCACCCTCTGCAGCTACGCCGAGGAGAGCCAGACCCTGGATTTTGAGAGCCTGGGTCGGAGAGCCCTGGGCTGCTTCCCTCAGCTCCTGCCTGTTGTATCACATCCAGCCTGTTCGCACTCGGCATGCAGCGAGCCTTCTGCAGGGTACCTCGGAGGGCAACGCGCCGCTTGCACGCAGACCCGGCACCAAGAGAGCCCACGTCAAGGCAGCAGGACCCAAAGTTCTGTCTCACGGCACCTGGACACAGAAGCCCATTTCGAGGTGTTTCTCCGCAGAGGTTTTCCCGCAACACTGCCAAACACAGAGCAGACACAGCGCGTTTCTCTCCGCTCCCCTGAACCGCACAGCTCCTTCTGCTCAGGCCAAATGCCCGCCCTTTTCATGGACAATCAGCCCAGCAAAGCTAGGACGAGAGCCCACCAGGGACGCGCTGGCGTCTCCCCCAGGCTCTGCTGCTGCAGGTCCTTCGACAGCTTCACAAACTAGTGAGTCCCTCGAGCACTCGCAATCTGCCTCTGTTTGTCATCCCGTAGAGATGCAATCCTTCCCACCTCTCAACCCTCAGACAGGAAGGCTTGTGTTAAGTTTTTGGACATTATTTTACCTCCTGGGAGGCAGAGGAAAAACGGTTTAGAGCTACAAGCAGATCCCAGGACAGCAGTGCTGTCTGGGGATTTGCAAACTGGATTAGCTGGGAGCAACCAACTGCTGACCCCAGCTCCACCACTGAGGATGCCTGTTGCCTTAGGCATACCACTTCACTTTCCATTTAAAAATTCTCCTGTTTTGCAATATTTATCTCCTATATGAAGTTTTTTTGGGGGGAGAAATATATTAGCGGAGGAAAAACAAATCAAGTATTTCACGGCAGTACTTTGCAGTAGAAAATATTGAACAGTCTCTGCATCTAAGTATTATCGATATCCTAAGCCTTTAATTCCACCAGAGAAAAAACAAGTTCATTTGAGAGTTTCAGTCAGCGACCCAGGAACATTATCATTCTTGCTAAATATAGCCTCTCATTAAAACATTGACCAACAAACTGCAATTTCAGCTGCTTAATACTTACCTGGGTATTCCCACTCCTTGTCTCCGCAGCCTAAGCCCCCACCACCTTAAGACTTCGTGACCACCTGAAGATTAATTTTTAATAGTGTAACATGACCCTTCATTCTTCTCAAAATAAAGTGACACATGTACACACACAGAGTAAAACCAAACCACACCACGGCATGCTGCAAGTTGAAAAGCCAGGGAAGACAGCCGCAGAGCTCTTTCTGTGCTCTGCACAAGCCTGGCCCACAGGTTCACCTTCATGGACAATCAGAACCTGAGCTTTGCTGATCCCTTGTTATTGCTGTTTATCAACACATCATCATTCATAACTCGCAGTTGCCTAAATATGAAAAATAATCCCTTGTTTTCCTTCTGAGTATTTAACCCCTCACCTCTGCGTCTCACCTAGCTTGTTACCAACCTCGCCTGGCCACACGTAGCTACAGCCTTTGGCTCCCTCACAGATGGAAATCTCTTGCTTTGATCCTGCGGTAAATCCAGACCCACGGTGGGGGTGAGCTGGTGTTGGAAAGCAGAATGAGACCCTTACCCCCTGCCCCAAGTTTGGACTGGGGTATGTAAAACTGCCTAAGAGAACCAGCTTACGGCCTAGGAACAGTTTCCCCAGCCCATTCATGAATGCCAAGCAATACTTCACTTGCTTGGTAAAAAAAAAAAATGCTCATGGCGAGTAAAGAACAAGGTCTGATTGTCCATAGCCTTGTGACAGCCTCGGGAATGCATCCATCAACCCAGAGCTCCATCCATAGCAGACCCACCGGGTTCCCCAAGCACACGCAGTTATCGACACAGGTTGAGCTGCTCAGCACCCAGCAGCAGCAGAAGCGACAGCTCTGCAAGGCAAGCCAAGAGAGTGCCATCACCAGGAAGGGCGCAAGCCCACAGCACTCAAACTGGGTCCAGCACTGGTGGCCGGAGTTAGCCACTGCCAGCAATCGCTAGACAAGGCAGGGCCGAGGCCGAGTAAGTCACATCAGTAAGACCTGGTCAGCATCAGCACAGAGGCCAGGCACGGACACGCACCTACTTTGTAGCTTAAACTGGGACCAACAGCAAGGAACTGAGCTCAAACACAGCTCCAGAGGGGAGCAGGGGCGTAGAGCAAGGTGGCAAGGAAGGCTGTAGAGCTAGGGAAATGGCCATGTGCGAATGTGCTCATAGCTAGCCTGCAGGGGGAAAGAGTCCCTGTGAGCATCTCAGGGCTATCCACAGTCACCAGCCCTTCTCCACTGGAGCCTGACAGGCCCTTCCTTAACTAACAGCATTACACAACGTGCCTGGATCTCCCTCAGTACAAAGGTGTCTTACCCAGGAGGCACGACTTGGACATGAAGCTTCCAGCACTGCAGCATTTCAAGTCACTTCCCCCCCCCCCAATCCCTGGGACTGGTGGTTTATTTGTTTGCTGCAGAACATCATGAATATTTTTACCAGCTAGCAAACTTTTAAATCCAATTGCTTTCTGCATGAAATGAAACCAAGTGTGCATAACACCCTTTCCTTCCCCTACAGTCATTTTTTACATGTATATCAAATCACAGCAGCGCTAGCAAGAAAGCACAAAGCGTAGGCAAGTGCTGTTCCACGCTGATCCCGATGAACACCCGCAGGGGTGCTGAGCACTGTCCTCTGCCACTGACTGTGAAAGGACAGCACTTCATGCCTTACTGACACATCTGAGAATCTGCAGAATTAAGCTCTTATGAAGTATAATTTTTATAATTATTCATAAACATCATCGAGATCTGCCTGTGATTGCTGCTCTATTTAACTCTGCAGTGAGGTAAGGATGGCATATGAATGTGAATGCTGGAACACTCATTTTGCAGACCATCTCACTCGTGCTGTATTTTCTCCAAAACTTCCAATTACAGCACAAGTGCTCCTTGTACCGGTGAGTTTATCACTGCCTAGTGTCTACCCACTGTGTGCCCTAACACGCCAACAGAGAGCACCGGCCTCACGCTCACACCATTAGCCTGCTGCCTCCGAAGGCAGAGGAGGAATCCCAGCCCTGCGGGGAAGAAGAGCAGCTATTGGCATTGTGCTGCAAGGCTGGGTCACCGACACACAGAGGAAACACCTAAATGGAGGTGCCAGCTGATGGATGTGTTGGTTTTACCCTGTGTCAAGCTGAGCATAGGAATACATGACAGTGGTCATTTATATCTGTCCTGGTTTTGGCTGGGATAGAGTTGACTTTCTTCCTAGTAGCTGTTACAGTGCTGTGTTTTGGATTTAGTATGAGAACAGTGCTGGTAACACACTGATGTTTCAGTTGTTGCTAAGTAGTGTTTACACTAGTCAAGGACTTTTCAGCTTCCCATGCTCTGCCGGGTGCACAAGAAGCTGGGAGGGGGCACAGCCAGGACAGCTGCCCCAAACTGGCCACAGGGCTATTCCATACCATATGGTGTCAGGCTCAGTATAGAAGCTGGGGGGAGTTGGCCAGGAGGCTCTGGGATCGCTCCTTGGGAACTGGCTGGGTATTGGTCAGCGGGTGGTGAGCAATTGCATTCTGCATCACTCCTTTTGTATATTGTTATTTTATCTTCCTTCTCTGTCCTATTAAACTGTCTTGACCTCGACCCACTAATTTGACTTCTTTCCCCTGATTCTGTCCCCCATCCCACTGGGGGGAGGCAGGGTGAGCAAATGGCTGAGTGGTGTTTAGCTGCCTGCCAGGTTAAACCACAACAATATCCTACACAGACATTTTATAGGCATATGTATAATGGGAAGAAAGGTAGGTTAGAAATTTAGTCTGCAAATTTTAGGTGAGCATTTGGAGAAACTTCAGCAAGGGACAATGCTGAGCACTCACTGCTATCCCTCCACCTGCATCTTTCTCCATCAATCATGCTGCTTGAACAGGACAGAGGCACTCTGGCAGCTTGCAATTCTTTCTGCTGCCCCCTGCTTTTAGCACCATAGTCCCAGTCCCATGGCAGAGGAGCACAGCACGCAGCCCTGAGCATCCTCCGCCGAGTCACTGCTAGAGGAAATACTTTACTTCCTTAGCACAATCATTCAGCACTGCTGCTGTTAAACAAATGCTCCGTACCCACAGTTACACTTTCGTGAGCACAAAACAAATAATGATGTATGGTGGCGAGGCTCTTTTAAACAGGTTATTATCTGTGTAATTGTTTTGTTACAAAGATTAATAATCATAACAAGCTCTGCAGGTCAGGCATTACTGCAAGATGAGTGGCTCTGACAATAAGTCACCACTGCATTTAGTAAGGATGCTTAATTGAAGCTAATTTCACTAAGTGACCTTAAGAAATAGCAATTTCCCTTTAATATGACAGAATGAATGATTTTTTTTTCCCCACTTAAGACACAAGCTCTCTATTCCCTCCCCCCCCTTCATGATCTAACTTTGAAGTACAAACTCTTAAATGTACTTTTATCTGAAGACTGAAAGGGCTGTGCACAGCAAAAGCTAACCTGCAAGGTTCTTTTCTATTTGTTCACATAAAGGATTTTACAGTTGGCTACCGAATACAGATTCTTTCTCTCAGAAATCAGAATACCAAGGACATCCAAAGACCACACTAGTGGAACCACAGTGGATTTCGACAAATCCACAAATTACTGAATGTCAAGGGAAAAATGCAGCAGGCAAGATTTGTCTGTACAGGCCTCCTTGCGCGAGGCGCTCGTTACCTTCCCTCGGCATCCTCATCTCTACAATCATATTCCTTCACATACAACCCAGCCAAATGACAGCCAGCAAAGCCGTTGCTTGCCGCTCCCTCCGTGCCCTTTAATCGCAGTGTGAAGCCAGGACTGAATCACGCCTCTTAGCCACACAGTTTCTGACTGGACAAGAGTCCTCCACATCTACACTTAATTTTAGATAAACAGGACCCAAATACTCCACAATTCCAATGAATTTTGTGGAGTCTTTCAAACGTAGAACACTTAGGAGAAAAATATCCAAAGCTGTGGGAAAGGATACTGGAAGAACCCACAAAACACCCAACCAAACAAGAAAACGCACATTAGACACATTCTCTCAACAATGGGGTCAGTTTTCTTAAGATGGGCCCTCAGACAAGACAGGGGAAAAAAATGCTAGGCCTGAAGCAGCCACCCTAATTTCCCTAAGACCTTTCACTAGTCTAAGCCATGACTAGAATTAAGTGATTCAAAAGGGCTATTTAGCACTAAACAAACACTTTTCATTTTTCCAAGCAGGCCCTTACAGGTGGCACAAAGCACTTCCAAGATCCACCAGTTAAGACAGTCATGACTATTTAAAAGTGACAAGAGCAATTCTGACAACTTAAGCATATTAACAAAAACATTGTCCGATTCACTTTTATTTGCATAGCTGTGACCATGGAAAGAAATATAGTAAAGAGTCAGGTACACTCACTTGAAATCAGCATTTTCATTACAATCATCATTATGTGAGCCTGTTCTCAGTTATTACCAATTCTAACCCAAAGACACCTTTTATTAAAGTAGAAAGAGTTTCAATCATTTAAATTAGACCCCTGCACAGTGTCAAAATGTAAACAAAAGAGAAAGGATAGCTTGGAGGAGCACATGTCAACAGCTGAAATAACTAAGATAGCAGAGAAAGTATGAAATAAATAGAAGTGGAGTCAATGCCAGCAGCAGTTAAATGCCCAAACTCAACTGAACAAAGCACCCCCTTCACATGCCCGCTGAGAATTATTCTCCGTTCCATTTGCTCTCTATTGCACTTTAAGGATGTTTCTTCCACCCTCGCATTAGTGCTTCTCTGTGGTACTACAACAATCTATGAAGTTGAACTTATCAAAGCATCGTCTTGAATTTATCCATGAAAACTACAACAGACTCAACCTTGCTTCTGAACCAGTGTAGTCGTATCAGAATGGCAAGTATTTGTTAAGCAGCTAACTTCTCAACTTCATCTCCATCTTTAAATTCTCCCATTTTTTAATATTTCTGCCAGCATGTTAGAAGACCTACCAGGGAACAAGGAAAACATGGTATTAATTACTGCTGCCATTCAATTAGCATAAGCAGGGCTACAAGACTTCCAAGGAAAATAGTGGAGTGAATAAAGTCTTGGAAAACACATTTAGTTAGAAAAATTAATAGTCATGATTGTAAGATCCTGTCTTAACTAACATACTTGCACAATTCGAGTCAAAGTTGAGTACTGTGTCTACTGGCATGATGTTGAACATAGTGGTTCCTATTTTTACCAACAGCAAACAATTAATCATTGCCCTAGAAAAAAAACAAAATTGCACTCGAAACCCTTCATACATGCCTACACTTCAGAGACAAGCTGCTAGGAAACCTCTGCAGCATTAATTACTGACACTTAATCAGGTTGATGTCCAGGGAACCACATTCCCCAGCTGAAGTAAACTTGTGAAGTGCAAAGAAAGTCAAATAGGGCTTTCCCAGTCTGGTTAACTGACACATACAGTCCTGAATTCATGGTTTGCTACACTTAAACTCTTTTACCATAAAGTTATACCAGCTAACTCCACCAGGAAGTTCTCTTTCCAGTATAGTCTAGAACAGTCACAAAAATTGGAAGAACTATGCTAGCAGAAGACTTCTTGTTTTTAATAACTGTACCACAGAAGGGTTTCTGCTAAGATAGGGGCCTCAGTAAAGGTTATGTGTTTTTTTGGGGTTTGGGGTTTTTTTTTGTTTTGGGGTTGTTTGTTTGGTTTTTTGTTTTGGTTTGGTTTTTTTTGTTTGTTTGTGGGGTTTTTTGTTTGTTTGTTTGTTTTTTAACATCCCTTGTAAGTTTAGCTGTAGCTGCAGAAAATTATTGATTAGAATTATTTCTAAAGAACATTTTATAAATTGTTCTCTTCCCTATCTCAACTTGCTAACATAGATTGTACCTAACAAAATTAACACAACAAGAGCGTTATCCCAAGTAGGGCTCATTTACCCAGTGTGCGATAAGCCAATCTTCACACACCGAGACAAGATATTGTTTATTCACAAAGCTGCACAAGTTTGTGTGCTAGGTGGCTTTCCACAAAGCTGGCATACCGAATCATCAAGTCAGCATCTATTTACACACATTCATTACCATATTTAATTCCCTAATACATACGCAGTGCTATGATTGGTTGAAATCTCTTCGTCTAGTGTGTAAATTAGTGAGCATGCTCAGTTGTCCTTCAGTTTGCGTCTGGGGTGTAACTGTGGTAGGGGGCTCACGAGTTGGTGGTCACGATCTCCCCCTGCCAGAATTGCCTTTCCCCTAATTTCCTTCTTGGCAGATCTTAAGCAACTTCTCATGGTTTACTGATCAAGTCAGTAATGCATCACCTAGGCTTCTGCTCTTGGACAATCTGCCCACTAAACAAAAGCATAGTTAGGGTAGGGCCTTAGAATGGACATCTATAGCAGCATCAGTTACGGACAACAAAAGCACATCACTTAATTATGAACAAGGTCTACAGTTGTAGAAGTTTTCTCTTTCCATACATTCATATACCAAAATGAAAACCAACTGGCAAGACAAAAATATAGATACGCTTACATGATATGTATTAAAGACTAATTTGTAGCAGCTTCATTGGCACTCAAACGTCAAGAATATCAGTTTTCATTTCCTCTTCAGCATTTCTTTGAAAAAACTTGGGGATGTGATGTGTCAAGATTCAAACTTTAGTAACAACCTAAAAGGATAAGAGGAACCGCCCCCCTCCTCCCCCAAAAAAGACAGACTTCTTTTCAATAAACCCAAGCAACTGAATGTGTAATTTCACTTGTAAAGATAAAATCCTAATATAAAACAAACCCACAATACCACAAATACAGCAGAAGCCTTTTTTCAAATTCCACTTAATTCAACAGTAAGCTCCCAATTCAGATTAACCTGAACTTGTTCAAAGGCCAAGAAGGTAAAACAAATAGGGTGCAGTCTCAGGGCTGGTAAATGCTGATAAAAAGATTAAGAGATGGGATAAAAAGATTAAGAGATGGAATCACAAATGGATGTCAGCATTACTGTTCTTTATATTGCCATACCAAAAATTTTAACCGAACTAACAATTGCATATAGCTGGGTGGATTTTTTCACCTCCTGACAAATCGAAGAAATACGAATAAGTGAAAAGCAATCATGTGTCATTATCAGCTTGAGTAACTGAGAACTCTCTTAAGATCAAATGTCAAGAGCAATACTTGTATAGTTAATTCTAAAAACACAAATTGGCTATCCATGATGCAGTTTTGAGAATTTCATGATTTCTTGCAAAACTTGTCACAGAGCAATAATACTTCACTTTAATGACCCAATAAATAGTTCTGAAATGCCTTCCAGCATTATCCGATATTGAGTCAGACCAAGGANTCTTGTTTTTAATAACTGTACCACAGAAGGGTTTCTGCTAAGATAGGGGCCTCAGTAAAGGTTATGTGTTTTTTTGGGGTTTGGGGTTTTTTTTTGTTTTGGGGTTGTTTGTTTGGTTTTTTGTTTTGGTTTGGTTTTTTTTGTTTGTTTGTGGGGTTTTTTGTTTGTTTGTTTGTTTTTTAACATCCCTTGTAAGTTTAGCTGTAGCTGCAGAAAATTATTGATTAGAATTATTTCTAAAGAACATTTTATAAATTGTTCTCTTCCCTATCTCAACTTGCTAACATAGATTGTACCTAACAAAATTAACACAACAAGAGCGTTATCCCAAGTAGGGCTCATTTACCCAGTGTGCGATAAGCCAANAAAAAAACAGTAAAGCATCAGATTCACAGAGGTACTGAAAATCCACAAATCCTAGGTCATTAGTATCCCTGAAAGTCAGTCTCAAAATGCTTTTTGAAACTACATAAACTTACCTATTTTTTAGATTTGTAATAAAATAGTTGATATAATTCTTACATGGCAGATGAAGAACACAGAAGTTCATCATTAAAAGGGATCGATTTAAAAAGTAACCTCATGATAGCCATAACCTAGCTACAATTAAATGGCATTGTTTTAAAAGCATTAAGTTACTCATCACCAGAAGACCTGACAATAATTCCCGCCCTCCCCATGTACTGCAAGACAAAATTGTTCCTTGTGAACTTCCACATCTTTCTTCTCTCGTTGATATGTAGGGGAAAACAGGTCCCAGGAAGAGTTCAGAGACAAAAGTCAGTAATTCCCTATCTTAAAAAAAAACAAACAAAAAACAACACACCACCTTATTTTCCCTTTATGTACTTGGGAGAAAACACAAACGTATAGCAACAGGAGAATTCTAATCACTGGCACCATCCTATCATCTATACCTTTTACAGTGCTCAGTATATAAAAATAGTATGCTTCAAATTACAGGATAACGGGAGTTGGTAAGAAAGAGGCATTAGAGTGCTGCTAGTCACATTAATCATAATATATTGATTGAATATGGAATGCTTTTTCAGTTTGCCTGACAAATTGGAATGGCTTCAGTAACCCCTCGCTCAAGTGCGTGTTCTATCTCATTCTCTTTTACATCATTCATTAAATCTCCTGGGAATACACAAAGGCTTTCTCTCCTGGCTGTCCTCACAGATTTCTTTGCTTGCCAAATGTTCAGCTGCCCTCTCATCCTCCCATTAACACCTTTCTGATCTCACAGCAAAAACCTGCAGCGCATTTAAAAATCCCTTTCTATATGCCTGTAAAATAATCCCTCTCTGCTATTTGACTGTGCCCGAAGAGGGCTGTGCTTCATGGGAGTTGTGTGTTAACATGCTCTGTGAGAGCAAAAGCGACATCAAATGTCACAGGAGATACCATACTGCCTCGCAGAGTTTAACTTCGGGTACACCTATTAGTTATATCACGTAGGAGCTACTGACACATACCAAGTTGACTTTTTTTACTTGTCTTTAAAGGTAAGACATTAACATTCTGACTGTGCATTAAAAAAAAAGTTGGTGAATGGTACTTTTCTAAAAATAGCTACATGGAGTGTCTGAAAACACCTTCTCAGCGTTCCATACCTGCTCTTGGTTGCATCTCGTTTGCCCACCAGACAAGAACATAACTGCAAGTAATACAGCGTCATGTAGACAGATAAGACTCAAGGGAAGTTGCATTCACTGCCTGTATTATATCACCTATTACAGTTTTGGATTAAAACTTAGTAACTATGCTAGTATCCTTGTTTCCGCATTTGGCGGAATAAGATCACAGTACAGTCTCCCCAAAATACACTGAATGAAACAACTTATGTCAAGCGTTTCAGGTATTTTTAGACTATGCAGTAGAACAAACACTGCAAGATTATTCTTACAGTTCACATTCTGAGTCTATTTGTACTTTAAAAAGTCCTATGTTAGACAATGCTCCTGTCACAAATTATGATGAAAATTTCACTGAACTCAAAAACTATTTGGGAATCTGGGAGGGAAGTCATGTCTCATGGTCCTTCATATAGCATTACCCTGAGAAAGTTTCAGCAGCTATGCCACCGCAGTTCAATTCTGACATGCTGAGCCAAGAGACTTTTTTCAATTATCAGTGCTTCGCAGATCTCAGGATCACATCCTGAAGATGGCTACGGCTAACTTCTTCAAATTCTTGTAAAATCTTTCATGTCACACTATAACTTGATCCACTTTCTTAAAAAAACACCACAAAACAAAAACAAAACAAAAAACCCCACCACACAACACACAAAATAAAACCACGCATCTGACAATTTAAGCACATGAAGTAGATTAATGAACAAATGGTTGCGAAACAAGGAACTGGATGATACCGAATAAGGCAACATTTCCCACAGCAATACTTCTACATATCTAATTGTTGAAAAAAGTCAATGACAAATTGATTTCTCAGTTGTGCAGACACACTCTGCAATATGATGTACCTTATAAAAATATCACTCATTCAATACAAGAATTCAAGTGTCTGCAGAACTAGAATATAGGAAAAATAATTTAAGGGGAAAAAACAAAACTGTAATTCTGTAGTGCATGGTAGAGTGAAGTTAGGCAATTACATTCTGGAAGGTATGTCTCAGAACAGAATTGTTCAATACATAGATCTCTACATTTCCTTCCATTTCTAATACCAGATTTTTTTTTTTTCCCTTACGAACATGCATACCATGCTCAATTGATTAAAGCAAGAAAAAAGCCTTTCAGATTTGGCATTTTTTTCCCCCTCTGTGTTTCACATTCAGTTAGACCGATGGTGATTTAGTAGTAGCTTCCTCCATCTTAACCTCTGCAGCAACTTGATCTTTTCACCTTCTCACGTCACTTCACAGTAAGTGTCCCTGTGTTTTTCCTTATGTCAGGCTAGGCAGGGTCTCTAGATCAAATGCTGCTGTAGTCTGAGCCACGGGCAACAAGAGCTGCTGCTGCTTCCCATTCCACTGTAAAGAAGGTAATTGTTCCAAAGAAGCCCACAACCACCATGATCAGGAGTTGCCATTGCAGAAGGAAATAGTTGCTGTAGAAATACGCAACTGCAGCACAGATGGACTGAAAGAAAAACACAACGTAAAAAGATTATCAGTGGAGATATCCAGGCTAGTATTACTATATAAGGATTATCAAACTGACACATGCACAGTTTAATACTCAACTCTCAGTAGTATGCTTCTATAGAAGACATATAATCTTAAAGCTTCGTTACACCCACCATATGTCTTGATGTGATACACAGCAGATTTAGTGTTTACTTGTTATTTAAATGTGTTCACTGCAGAAAGCGAACACAAAACTCAAAAGTGTTTGTAGCATCACAAGTGCAGTTCTCTGGTATTTAAAAGCAGCTTCTCTAGAAACAACACTGTCAAGGCTTTATGACAAAAATCCAGAAAACTATTTCCAGTTTTACAGCATCATGAACTACTCCGTATCAAAATAGCCAGAGGCTTTGATAAGCAGCGTGGCTTACTTACAATCTATCATTTTTAAAGGTAAATTTTTCATTAGAGCTCACATGAAGAATCCTTATATTCCATGTCTATCTGAAATTCCTACTGAGAATGACACAAAAATGGAGTGGTGTACAAGAAAAAAACCAAACATCTTTCTGAAGCAAGCAGCTGTCACCTTTTAAACTAGACACACCCTGACCCCTGCTCCCAGCACTGGCTTGCTATTGGTGTGACCAAGCATGAACAGTTTCAAAACTCTGCACCACTGTTTTTCTACTGGTTCCTCTAATCAACACAGATCTTGACCTGGAAAGTTCAGTGCCAAACAAGATAATGCCTGTGAGTGATCTATCCAAAATACAGCAGCTGTGTTCACATTGCATGAAGACTTTTCATCAAGTCACCAGCTAGCATAGATTTGTTTATTTTGGCTTTCTGACAACTTAAAGACAGATAAACATTACTTAATTCTTCTTTTGTCTGCACACCCACCTGATGATTCCCAGTGATACAGTACAACATCCACAAACTCTTCAACTACTATTTAAACTTGTTTCCTTTTAACTCATGCCCCTCTGTCAAAGACTTCTTCGAGTAAATAAATTTGGTAAATGACTATTTAAATACAACCCAAGTCTGGTTAACTGTGTTAGCCTTTTGACTTTAAACTACAATTCCCAACACTTCTACCGTCCCTCAAAACTTGTAAGTAATAGCAGTTTGATTATATAATCACACCAAGCTATTCAATCAGTCTACTCCTACCTAAAAACTTTTCTCTCTCCTGTGAAAGAAATAACTCAGGCTGAAATCCTTTGCAGAAACAACATAATTTTTCTCAGCTCATTAAAAAAAACAGCCCAATATTTCAATAACATTCCAACAGTCATACTTTCAAAAGGCTGTCATGTAATACCTGAACAAACTTAAAGATGGCAAAGGCAGGAGCACTGTCTTCTGAATACAGGAATCCTAAAATACTGAGGAGCTGGGTGTTAAAGCAGCTGTCCCCCAGGCCCAACAGAAAGCTGCAGAATATGGCCACCTCTTTGCTGAAGGAGAAAGTGAATCAAATTTAAAAGTCATTCATTCGAACAGCCTACACATCTATAAGCTATTTTTGGCAGACTTACTTGAAAAATGAGAATGGAAGAGAGTTACCAAACTTTAAATTTGACTGGAAAAGATCTGGGAAGACTTGGCAAAAAGAGTCTTTTTTAATTTCTTGAATGCTAAAACTTCTGTTACCGTTACCTGCAGTCAATTCTGCACTGAATTAGAACCGCTAGAAGAACTTTGGTGCTTGGAGCCAAAAACCCACAAGGCAGTGATTAAAAGCTGATATACATGGCGAGTTCATAAAAACTGCAGGAATATTAGAGAAATACCAATTCATTTGGCAGAAAAATACTCCAGTTAAACAAAGACTAGTCATCAGCACAGGCACAAATGCTTCTAATTGCAAGTTAGCAGCTGTGTCTGCACAAACTGACGACACTTTTTTCAAACAAATTGGCAAAAATACACCCCAAAAGAAAGTTGCAATGATGAGATAAGAAAGCTCCCTATAGTCTTCCCCTAACACCGAGTGGTGTAAGAGACAAGCATAGCATGGCTCCAGTTAGACCAAGTGGACTTTGACAATGAGCATTCAAAGACTTTGGAAAAGTAGTGCAACAGTGCAAGGCTGGCGCTCCCCTGCTGTAATAAAACTAAGCCTAACACCATTTTAAAATAAATTGAAT
>VZTL01070280.1:0-22862 GCA_013400535.1 Scopus umbretta
TAAGCTAAAACCAGGACAGTAGTATATAATTTTCTTGTTGGACATCTGCAAACCATGACTATGGAATCTCTTCATATAAGCTTTAAAATTCTTCAGTTTCTGTGGTCTCCTTTGAGATGACAGTGAAGGAACCCAATCGAAAGCAGAGCCCACAAAGCCTGAAAAACAAAATACAGGAAGTTGTATAGTAAAGCAGAATGTTTAGAAATCTTTGTATATATGTGTAAAAGAAAAATAAGAACGTCTGGGGATTCAACAGGAGGATTGCAATATGAAGATTTTGGAACATGGCTAACTGGGATGAACAGATTGAATAATGTGGCTAGAGAACAGGTGCAGAGGTCTTCCCTTAATTTAGGAGAAGAGTGAAAGTTTGACAACAGGCCACAAGCAATATGCAAACGAGAAGTACCTGTTACAGCATATTTTCCTTGAACTCTCAGAGACAGAGCATGAATAACCCAACACATACTGGAAAAACACCAGTGAAATCAGCAGTAACTTCCTTTGGTCAGTAAATTCTGCACAAAATAGAACATTAGACCTCCAAGAAAAATGAAGGAGAAGGGGAAGGGAACAAGCATGTATTTGCTAGAGGCACGAGCTGTATATCTCGGGGTCAGACAGAAGTATTATGCATAATGAAACATTTTCTACAGCTGACATTGCTTCATATCACCAAGCTGAAAGTAGTAGCTGAAAGAGGAGGACAAAGAACTGAATGAAGTTTGAGTGAGAACATTATCACCCAATTTTTTGGCACTTTAATAATTGTGTGTGCTTAAAATAATCTTTTTAGTCCTTTAATTGCGTGAAGTGTGTAATATCAGACCTCACTGAATGTGATGAGATTATTTCCATAGACTTCAAGAGACTGGATCTGGCATTACAGGGAAGTTTTCTCTCTGCTAGCTTTAACAGTTCAGGTGCTATTTATCATTTATGCAGAAAGGAAGGATCTGTATTCATTTTTCATAGGCCATTAATAGCTGCACTACTGAGGCACTCAGCATTACAGACTGCATTCTGCTCAGGCCCAGGTGTGCGGTCACATTTCTGATTGACTAACAGCATGGAGTATAGAGCAGTTTTGGAGCATTATAAGGCATTCAGTGCAGAAGTAACCTGTAAACATGTTTTGAGTATTTGGGAAGTTTTTTTGTAAATAGGTGCTCTAGCAGTATTTTATAACATGGGACCGAAATATTTTTTTTTTATGTAACAGGATATGCCTTAACATGCTTGGGTTTACTCTACTGTGAAACTACAGCAGTCCCTCCTTATTTTAAGACTGGGTGAACAGTCATTTGGAGTTGTCTCTGTAGACTACAGAAAAACCTAGGCAACTTCTGTCAGATACCTACCTGTATGGCTAAAGTTTGGCAATACTCATTTCCAGTCTAGAATTATAATGCATGATATTGCTTACTTTGCATTTAATATTAAATGCTTACAAGTCAGCTTTCTATATTTATGTTTAGTGCTGGTTTATAGCCACAATGTTTTCTAAATGTCCTGTGTTTGATTTTTTTTGTTTATTTGATTGGTTGGTTGGTTGTTTTCATTGTCAGGGTTTTTTGGGTTTGGTTTTATTTTTTTGGTGGGACTTTTTTTGTTCAAAGACAGACATATTCACCACAGTCTCCTTTAGGAAGATTTTTTTTTACACTGAACACCCTCTTGTTTTTTTTAATTTTCTCTGGTTTTCCAGTCACAGAGATGTCTACTTCTGACATGTTTAACCTGAAGGTGATTTGAGAATGGATTTGAGGAATTTAACTGTTTTCTTTCTCAGAGTGCTGTTTACTAGCACTGCTGGCATAGGCATCACTTCCTAACATAACTTCTTCACTTTTCTGAAGTCAGTAAGATAGGATTTATTCTTCGTCATGTCTATTCCATAGCAGAACCAGCTTTTCATAAAAAATGTTTCCATAATCTGGTTTGCTGATTCCTTTCAACTTTGAGAGGAGTCTTTGAGAGGAGTGGATTTAGAGATTTCAAGATGACTATTTTCCTGTCAGAAATAACTGTGAATGTCCACACTTGTAAATTTAGCCCAGTGTTTTCATTTTGGTTTTACTGGGGGTAGTGTTGGTGTGTGTTTTCTTGGGCTTTTTTTTTCATATGTGGTTTTTTGTGGTTTTTTTTTTGTTGTGTTTTGTGTTTAACATTGAGAGGCTTAAAAGAAAGAAGCCATTGAATAAATTTGTTTCCTTCTATTAGCTGTTCCTTTTCTTCTAAGTAGCAGACATCAGTAAAAAGAATAACCATTTATGGGTCTTTCAGTGGCAAAAATGTCATTCCTGTCACAGGTTTGTAAATGATATCAACTGCTCAATAGCTATTATCTCTTAGTATGTAGTAGTATGTAGGATATGTGTATTTTATGCAGGCAAATGCTATGAGTTAATGCTTCCGTGTAGAATGCCCTGGTAATGGCTTGTAGCTAGAGAGACCTGGAGTTATGGTATGGATAGCTGAAAGCAGAAAGGAAGTGCTGAAAGAAACAGACTAATTTATAAGGACTTTTGAAATTATAAATAAATAAATAGTCCTATTAGTCATGTTACCATAAAAATAACTTATTTTAATTATATTGAAGATTGAACTCACTTAATTTAAATCTCATACAACTTAGTTTGGCCAAACCCTTGTGACATATCAATGCAAAGCTTACTCACCCTAAATTTACAGATGCAGAGTTTAAAATAGACTTTGTCTGACTTGTGACATAGCATTTCAGACAGATCAAGCTGATTTTGTTCCAAATTGGGAATACCATGTGTCTCAGATTAATGTTTTAAGTTCATATTTCAATTTTATATAAGTGAAATCTATTCTTTGAATCTGAAAAATCCGCTTGTATGTTTTCTGTTAAAGCGATACAAAATTGAACACCATACTTCAGGTTTCTCAGATAAAATTTGAAATTCTGGTGGGTCATTGTACTTGCAAACAAAATCCATTACAGGTCTTTATAATGGTATATAAGGCAAAATGAATTTGGAAGTGCAAAAATCATAATATTATAAATGAAGCTACATTTCTATTTCAGAAAAGGTTCTCTAACTTCCTCACCAATCGTTTTCTCTTAGGTTAATCCAATCTATTTCATTAAATTCTTTAAAGTTAACTATTGATCAAAATAGTACACAAGATAGTCAAATGTTTCTACAGCTGTACATTTGTACAAATCTGAAATTATTCCAGATAAGATAATTTGAAGATTTAATTAATAGCATGGATTTTATTTTCCATTTTGTAATAGTCAGTAAAAAATATAGTCAAATGCATACAGATTAAGCTATTGTGTGTAACAGTAGTGTTACCAACAGGTAGCTGAGACATCGAGAGAAGGGCATTACAATTTGGTCTGTATCCACATAAGCAGTTGTATGATTTTAGTCACAGTAGCAAATCAGAGAATCAGGGGATAAGAAAGCCTGATCATCAAACAGCAACCTGTGCTTACTAATACAGTTTGCCTCTTTAGGCTCCTTTGGGACCAAAATTGTGTGCCTTGATTGACTGTATAGGGAGTATAATCTCAATGAAGCTTTCCCTTTGTTGCATTTCCATTACTAGCAATAAGTGAGCAAAACTGTATGAGACCAGGGCTTGCTCCTTTATGGCTTCTATGTACAAAGAAACATATTCCAAGCCATTTGCCTTGTGGAGATTTCAGCTGATCTGCATTTGTATGCTACATTGGTTATTCAACAGTCCTTTTTTGCACTCTTACGTAGAACTACAGTCAAACTGCACTGTGACTGGCAAATGAATCAGCTGAGGTTTACAGGAATTATTCTGATGAAACCATGTAAAGGTGACATTTTGCTTCTTTAAATGTATGTGAAGGTTATCCTGCCTCATTGAAATATCTTCTCATGTTATTTTTGCATGTAGGAGAGTAGTATTGATCTGGTCTTGCAGTATGCTCCAAAAACAGTATCTTGTAAAGTATTTGGTGCAAAACACAAAAGAAAACAACATGGAATTGACATTCAGGTATATGACTGGGGAAACAATTTTCCAATGGCAAGTAAATGAGATGCCATAGTTATTCTGCTCTCTGTTTTCACTGACAAATTCTGGTATTGCATTAATGCTACTTTGGAAGTGGATTTTCTGTTTGACATATTCATTATCAGTAGTTTCCTTTATTTGTGATTCTGTGTGCCATCCTTTATTGATATATACAGGCACACACATGTTAATGCACACACACATGCATATGTACACACACAAACACATGATGGGCTCTGTCCTGCAAGTACAGATACATCTTCAGGACTGTTAGCATTTTTCTACACTCAGATTACAGTAAAATGCATAAACGTACAGGAGGGACAGCTATTTTGAGATTTATCTTCTGTTTCTCCAAGGTCTTATCCTCCTCTCGCTTAAGCGTCTCTCATTTTCAGTCAATGAATGTAATTGAAGTGCATTTTCTGTTGTATGTAATCCATACCATAAGAAAGAAAGGTGTTTTGGAAGTTTATTTCTAGCTTGTGATGGAATGAACGTATAAAAAAAAAATGTATCTAGAGGGAAGTAATATTTTGGGAAAATGGCCAAAATGTACTTATATAAGTTAAATTCCTTGAAGATATCTCAAACTAGATTTACAGTTGTTCAGTGATACTTTTTCATGTTCTATATCTAATCTCACCGCTCTTTGAAAAGCTTTCACTAGTGGAATCCAGAGCCTCTTTCTCAAGCTGTAATTCTTTCAAATTCTATTTATGGATTTTTACATCCCATATGCATCTTCACTTTTGAGAAGAGTTCTGTCCTGTTTTTGGTTAGGATAGAGTTAATTTTCTTCCTAGTAGCTGGCATAGTGCTCTGTTTTAGATTTAGTTTGAGAATAACGTTGATGACCCACTGATGTTTTACTTCTTGCTAAGTAGTGCTGACACTAGTCATGGATTTTTTTCAGCTTCCCATGCTCTGCCAGGGGCACAAGAAGCTGGGAGGGGGCACAGGCAGGACAGCTGACCCAACCTGGCCACAGGGCTATTCCATACCATACGGCGTCATGCTCAGTATATAAACTGGGGGGAGTTGGCTGGGGGGCAGCAATCGCTGCTTGGGGAAGGGCTGGGTTTCAGTTGGCGGGTGGTGAGCAGGTTGTATCACATGTTTGGGTTTTTTGTTTGTTTGTTTTCCTCCTCCCTGGGTTTTGTTTCTCTCATTGTTCTCTTCTTCATTACAATTTTTATTACTATTACTGTTGTTATTGTTATTACTTTATTTCAATTATTAAAGTGTTCTTATCTCAACCCATGAGTTTTCTTACTTTTACCCTTCTCATTCTCTCTCCCATCCCACCAAGGGGGGAGGGTGAGTGGGCGGCTGTATGGTGATTAGTTGCCTACAGGAGCTATACCACTAAACTTCTTAACATGGAGGTTACTTTAAATTTGTCAGCTCATTGTCTGTTCCTACTTTCCCTATTACCCCATTCCTGGCTAGGGCTGGGTGCTTTGTAACATAAGTAAATTTAAAGGAGATTTTTGTTGCTATTTTATTACTTTTTTCTTAAAAGCATTCCAGTAAGCTGTCTGATCTCATAAAGGACATATCTAGCAAAGACTGACAGAATACTCATCTTTTGGTATTTTATATATGGCTGTGGAAAAATTGTGGTAACTTCAGCTCCTGGTTGGACATATTCAGACATGCAGTCCAAGGTATAATTCATTTACATAGAGGAATTTTAAAACCTTGCAAAAGAAAATGAAAATAAGTATCAGATTTTTGTTCTTCTTTTTATTCCTGTTGTTTTGGGGAGGTGTAACCTGTATAATGAGACTAAAGAAAACAGAAGCTGTTTTCTGACAGTGTTGTGTAACTTTTTGCAAGTGACTGTAGTATAATGCTTTCCTAAATCAAAAATTTTGGTTGTCTTAAAGATCAGAGTAATGACATTAACGTGTATGGACAGAATGTTACCAAATAATGAAGCCAATTCTGTATCAATGCCAAAATATTCAATTATAGTACAAAAAACCCCATTAAAGCAATAAGTCAACAAAAGCTGAATACTTCATATAGATTAAACACCTTCTTATTTTAACAGGTGTCAGGATTTCCAAATGCGGCCCTATTGTTAAGAACTTAAGATCCAAAACACTAATAGGGTTTTGAAACTGTAAGGCTATAATACACTTATACAATTTGTGATACTAAAAGACAAAATAGAAAATTTAACTTTTAAGATAGGAGCAATCTCCCTCTCTCTTCAGAGGATTTCAGTTCACCCAGAATGTAAAGTCGAGGACAAGGCAAACCAGCAGTGCTGTTCTCTGTTGCACAACTGCGTCCTTAACAGTTGCCACAGAACAGGTTGCACACTATTCTGTAAAGAATTTAATTCAACAGCTGTATTTTCACTCAGATCAGCTTAATGATCTTTTCAGTAGAAATGGTACTAAAACCTGTGGGATCATTAGTAAGATTTTTCAATGCATGAGAAGCCCTTGCGTGTGGGCCAAGATCCTCGTGATTGCTTCTTTTTGAGAAGCTATTTCTATCTCCCTGTATTCAGATACACACATAAAGAACTATGCCATCTGAAAAAGGGATAGATCTGGTGTAAAAAGCTTAAAAACCCATATAGTTCCAAAAAAAACCCCAAACCCTAAAACATGCAATCTAAAGGAAATTAAGATTTTTGAAACACTTGTCTCTGGCTGGAATGCGTTGCCAGCATGATTACATATTGTCACAGTATCCATTTTCTGCTGAGTTCCAGCAATTATCTGAAACCATATGTCAATTAATTTATTTGGGGCTGGGTTTCATACCCAGTGCCAAAGCTGTGAGCAAATGCTTAAGGGATAATAGACGTTCAGAACTGAAGAGTTCATATTTATGGAAAAAGAGATGAGAATGAACTGGGAAAAAATAGCTCATAAGGTTGTCCAATAAGACATGATAAGAGCTGTGTAGTACTTCAGATGGTTTTAACAAAATGCATTTTAACAACTAATGCAAATTGATAACTCTCTTTGTTCTTTTTTTTGTTCTTATCTCATTAAACCTGTGTCTGTTATCTTCCTAAGAAATAAACTGTATCTGACAGTAAAATCAGATAAAGTCCCTTAGGAAAGAACATGATCTCCGCTGTTCCTCCCTACAAAAAAAGATGTGAGACTATACCAGGTTGCAATGTAAACAACACTTTTAAAACAAGTCCAGTTAACAATTGCTACTAAATATTTTTGATTGATAATCAGTAGAATGCATAAAATAATCTGGATACAATTTCTGAATACAATACCAATGTAATAATATTTAAGTATGTAGTTGGCCAATTAGTCTGTGTTTTCCAACTTGAGTTACCAGGTAAGCATTCTAAAACTTGTCATTACTGGTCATAAAAACCATTGCTGTTGGAGACACAGAAGTATAAATACCCAGATTTCGTAAAAAATCATATGCAATACAAAGCAAAACCAACTGATACATATTTAATAACATAGGACTTGGCATCTATGGTAACCACGAATTTGTGATTACTTTCAAATGACCTCTATTGTTGAGCCTTCTTGGAAAATAGAACAGGTGAATCTACACTGATTAAAATATGTGTGGAATGAATTTCCTAATAAGCTGCAGTACAGACCAAATATATGTAAGAGTTTAACTAAAAAAATGTGAATATGTGGCAGAAGAAAGATGCAAACACAGACTGGACAGATTTTTCTTTCTTTTTTTTCAAGGCTGGCAAAATTTACTTTTTTGTTCTGTTTTTTTTGTTGTTGATGTTTGTTGTTTTTTTTTTCCCCAAAATGACTAACTACTCTCCTATATGTCAAATAAAATTACTAAAATAAAGTGTATTTTCATAGCTAAGGATAAGATCCTTGAAGCCAGCTCTATGCGCAGAAATTTAAGTAGTTATTTCAGTCTTTGTTGTGGTTTAGCAACCAAGCACCACACAGCTACTTGCTCACCCTATCCTACACCACCCCACACCATCCCCTCCAGTGGAATGGGATAGAGAATCAGAAGAGCAAAAGTAAGCAAACTTTTGGGTTGAGATGAAAACAGTGTAATAATTGAAATATAATAATAATTTTTAATGGAGAACAATGAGAGAACAAACAAAATCCAGGAAAAATAAGTGATGCCACCACTCCCCACCCACTGATTGGCATCCAGCCAGTCCCCAAGCAGCGATCGCTGCCCCCTGGCCAACTCCCCCCAGTTTCTATACTGAGTGTGATGCCATATGGTATGGAATAGCCCTGTGGCCAGGTTGGGTCAGCTGTCCTGCCTGTGCCCCCTCCCAGCTTCTTACGCACCTGGCAGAGCATGGGAAGCTGAAAAGTCCTTGACTAGTGTAAGCACTACTTAGCAACAACTAAACCATCAGCGTGTTATCAGCATTGTTCTCATGCTAAATCCAAAACACAGCACTATACCATCTACTAGGAAGAAAATTGACTCTATCCCAAGTGAAACCAGGACAGTCTTTCTATAAGCAGCAAATTCAGCAAAACATTTTTTAGAAACTCAGCTTTTCCACCTTTTTAAAACTTTATTTTTTTGTGTTTTCTTTCAAAGCTTCTTAAAGAAAATAATCTTTCCCTATGTCAGGGTCCTGAGTGCACTAAACAGGCCTTATAGGCACTGACCGTCCTCAGCTGGGAACCCCCTGCCCAGGAGCCCCATTTCAGCTCAGCACAAGGCTCCTGAGCTGTGATGTAGGAGTGCTGATCTCCAGCACTTGGGATGGATCCCTTGGACCTATACTGTGGGGAACTTGGCTCTCGTACACACCCTTCTGCCCTATGCTGTAGGGAGCTTGGCTCCTGGATGGACTGCAAGCCAGTCATATCCCTGGATTACATTGCCTGATTTAGTAGTCATTTTCAGAGGGTAGATGTTTTCCCATAAAATCTCTCCCATTTCCCACTTGTCAAATGTATACTTAGAGCATAGTATGTTATGGGGGTTATCAGGCATGGCTTTACTTTCTGTAATTGTCTTCAAAAGATTGCTAGTCAGGTTGACCTCTAATGCTTTTTTGCAGGTTGGGTTCTCCCAGAAAACTTTGTACTCAATTTGTGTGTGAGCCTGTGCATGTGCCCACATACAATGCAGGAGCAGTTTAAGAGAACAATACCACACATACTGGTTATTTATTGTCAGGATAATATTACCAAAATGGAGATGGTATTTGTTATACACTGGGAAACAAAAAAATGCATAAAAAATAAGCCATTACCTTACAACAGTCTCCAGCATGCATCTTTCATGCAACTTTACAAGTTGTGGCTTGCCTGTTTCTGTGAGCCTGGGGACAGCCAGTGAAATCCCTGCTGAGGGACTACACAGGTGCACAAATTCACAAGAAATCTGTAGCTCACTTAGTGAACTTGTTTTTCAGGACAAAACAATCTACTTGACTTAACCCTTCTTTTGACAATAGCATGCACACCACCTATGTTTGACAATTATGTGTTTGCAAATACAAGTACACAGGTAAACAAGGCAGCTAGGGTGTCAGGACCTTCAAACTTTGTGTTACACACTGCCCAAGTTGCAGTCCCTGTGAGTTCAGAGGCAGCCAGGGGAATCTCCATGGAGGGCTACTGGAAAGGAGAGTTATCCTTCCTGTTCCAGTGTATAACCCTTCTTCAGTTATCTGTTTCCTATGTGATGTGTAGTACTAGGCTTGGTGCTAGGATGCATTTGGTTAGTGCTTTTTGTAAGAGGGAAATAAGACTTGGAAAGGTCCACGGCAAGTTATAGAGATATGGTGGAGATGGGCCCTGCTATCTGCAAGATAAGTACCATTCCTATGGCTTTGGAAAGCAAAATGACCTGTTGGCTATGCTAGAGCCTTGGATTGTCAAGGTGGTTGCTGCTGCTGCTCTGAGAATGTTTGGGTTGTGTGACTTGGAAGCTACTACTGACAATCCACAGAATCTATTGCTCCATCATCTCTCACAGTCCGTACAACAAGAGAAGCAAGCCAGTCTGCTGCCCCAGCTCTGGACATTCAACATGGACCTTCTTTTCTTCCAGAAATTAATTCAAGAATGTCATCTGTTGTCTGGTCTTCTTGAAAGATCTGCATCCAAGACTTAAAACTTATAATTTAGCTATTTTCTTTCCAAGCTTTTATTTCATTTATAATACTTAGGATTATTTGAAACAGAAACTGAAGCTAGGCCTATGTATTGCATTTTCTGAGCTACTGACTCTTGAACTAGTCAGGAAGTTCTATGTGAGAAACCACATCAATATGTATTCTATCTTCTGCTTCAAATTAGGCAGGAGAGATTTGAACTGTGGTCTACCCCAGTTTACTAATTTCTCTGTTTTGGGCTTTTTGTTTGGTTGTTTGTTTTTTCTCATGAAAAATAAACCTGACCTATCTTACACCTCCTAGCTTATTTACTGTTGCAGAATCTGAGAATAATGAAACCCAAAGTTAAGTGCCTAAGATGACATAGCTAAGAGTTCGGTAAACAGGGAACTTGCCTAGACAACCTAGAAAACCCTGATTATGCAAAATGTTAAACTCTTTTTGTTGAAGGTGTACATTGTCCCAAATGAAATTCTGATTCTGTGCTTTATTCTTAAATTTTTCCCATTTTAATCTTCAAACAATAACTGACAAATAGTTTCTTAGATTCTATTTTTAGATAGAATCTATGAAGTCATGCAAAATCAACAAACTGTGTCTATGGTTAGAATTTACTGAAGAATTATAATGGCTATGCTTCTAAATCTGTGTTAGATCTACAGCAGAAACAAAAGTTAAAAATAGACAAAAAAATTATCTCAGCAGTGCTTCTGTTAGTAGAAGACTGAGCAAAAAACACTGTGGCTATTCTTTCTTTTTCAGGAAAAGTTGTATAGAAGGTTGGATTTGAGACAGCAAATACCAGGCTGACCTGATTCTCAAACAGTAGTAGAGATGCAGGGAGGCTGCAGTGTCCATATGGGTAAAGGTATTACATGGAGTCTGGGACAGCTTGAATTTTGAAGGTGCAGCCTGTCAAGAATTAGTTCAGGCTGATACAGGTTTGACACACCAACAATTTTAGAAAGCCTTTATTTAAAGTGATAGGAGTTTAGAAGAACAGGTTTAGAATTAGGTTTAAATAAGTAAGAATATATATATATTTTTTTTTTTTTTTACATGCTGTGGGTTATGAAGAGCTTGAAATTTGGAAGGCTTAGAGCTTCTGCTCTGATTTTGCACTCTGAGGAAAAAAAAAGAAAAAGGAAGAAAGAAAAACAAGTTTGGGTTTTCCCCCTAATTCTCAAATAAACATAAAATTTCCCTTTCTTTTCTGTCCAGAAGACATGTACAAATTAATCAAAATGAAGAAATAATTTTGTCTCAGGGTTGGGATTCAGACTTTTCATTGATATTAGGCTTGGCATGCATTAGAAAACTAAATTTAGAAATCACAGTTAACAGCAAGAAATCCCAAGACATTTATTATATTGATCCCAGCATCAGTGAAGTCTATTACTACCTTGTCATACTTTTAATGCCATGTTTCAAAGTATCTTTCCTGCATGAAAATGGAGCTGTCACCTTAGGACATTACAGTCACATATCAAATTGCCTGGACTTACGAACTATTAGAAACCTTTGGACTTGACAGTAAGTTACTGTTTTTGAGGCAGGAATGAACTATTAGAAACCTTTGGACCTTGGCAGTAAGTTACTATTTTTGAAGCAGGAATGATCAATTTATAATAATTTCATTATCTAATTTATTGTTTAAATTTATTTCAGTGCATTATTATTAAAAAGATGTATCACAAGGTTTTTATACCCCACATCAAGGACATTTGTCGACAGATCTGTGTTTAACCTCTTTCTGGGTGTGACTGAATGCTGGTTTAATGGCTTCTGCAGCTCTGTAGGAGCATTTGTACAGTCATGTACAGCTAGTCAAGTGATGACTTAAGATAATCCCTCCTCTCATCTTAACTGCTCAGGACATATGAACCTGTTCATATGAGTGCTCTTAGGACAAATCCAAACAAGTTGGGTGGGGGGGAAGTTTTTACATGGCTTCACTGCTATGAAACTCCAAAACAAGATTCTGCCCCACTTCCTTCAAGTGACATAGCAGGAATGGGGTAAGTAAGTCTCCAGAGTAAGCATTACTTGTGCATGTGCATTGACACAGGTTTTCTGGAGAATTTGTGGTCTAATATTCAAAGTTTATCTTAGAGAATATGTTGTATGGATATCTGAGGTATTAAGTCTCACTTGTGGGTCCTTTGTCTATTTCTGTATTAGCGAGTAAGAGAGTAAGAGGAGCTGATATAGAGATTGAAACAGCTGGTGCTGGAAGACTGCTGGCAACACTGTTCATATTCAGAGATATTCTTAGTTCAGAGTTGTTCTAGTGTAGCTCAGAAGAGTATCTTCCAGGTCCGTTTCATCCAAAAGGAATCCATTAATGTGTTCCAAAACCATGCCCCAATGTAAAACAAAATGCAATCTGTAATTTTATTTCACAAACACACTCAGCTCTGAAGGTGAAATGCTAATGTTGAAACACTTTCTGTCACTCTGACCATATAGAAAGACATAGAAGCTGTGTGTCTAATCTGCCCACTATTCTCTCACCTATTGAACTGCTTGATCATTGAGTCTCATTCATCTCCATCCTGAAGCTGGAGTTCTTGGTCAAGAACTTTCTCTTTGAATTCTTAATCTAGCACAAATCTTTTGACTGATCGTAGTGTAATTATTCCAAACTAGTACTACCCAGAGAAAGAATAAAATAGATTTCTGCATCTCTCTATCTTCATTAGGGGAAAAAAAGCTCTCAGATGAACACAGACAAGTTTATGCTACACACAGTCATTCTTGCACCTCTCATGCTGCATGTACTAGGTAATAGACATTTTTTGGAGTTTGTCTTTTTCCCATCTAAAATGTAGTTTACAGCAACTTAATCAATTACATTTACAAACCATACCTCAGTAGTTATTCAAGACAGTGTGACCATTTCCTTAACTCTCTGTTTATTTATTATAGTAGAATAAAACCTGATGTATTCTTTTCTTACTTTATCTATCAATTGCAATATGTCACAAAGAACTTTAGAGCCTCTACATGAATTTATGGGGAATTGTGATAGCCTGTTTCATTTATTTTGCAGAAAGCTCTCAAGACTGAGTTGCAGATGTGATAGCAAAGTTATAAGGGACTTTATAATTCCTGAGCTTTTTGCTTACTCTACAAGTTTTCATGGGGAAGGATGAAGGTAGTGATTGAGATGCCTGAATATATAATAGGAAAAAAAAATCCTGTTTTTCTACTGGAATACACACTTCATAAGTAAAACATTATAGATACTTCAAAAGGAGACCAAAAAAAAATAGGCCAAAGGTAGATAATGAAAAGAAATATTAAAAAATAAACAGAATAAAGAGGCAAACAGAGAGCTGAGAATGCAGTACAGAACACACCCTAAAAAGACAGTTATAATAGAGGTCCTTTCTAAAATCAAACAAACACAGTTTTTAACAGTAGTGATTATAGGCTAGAGTCAAGCACATGAAACAAAAACTGAGTAGATCAGACATTACAGAAAGTTGTGATTAAGAAATTCCATTTGAATATATGGTTAATATATATTAGCACTCAAGAAATGCATTGGTTCTATAATTATATACAGTACTAAGATTTTCCTTCTCCGGTTTCCATCTTATATAATTATTTTTTAACCTTGCCCCCCAAAAAAGGTATTTCTGTATTTGAGGATTCTTATTTTGACAATTTGATTTATCAAAAAAAAAAATCCATCTAATTTTTCAGGCAAATATATGACACCAAGTGAGTCAAAATAAAATTTATTATAACAAATTTATTCTTAAAATAGAGGTTGCATGTCTAAGATAAATTATTCATACAGGATTTTTCTCTCAACAGAAAGAGACTGCTGTATCAGGACAATGTTTCCTTCCATTCCATCACATGAGAATGTTAAGTGTCTAAGACAGAAGTAGATGTTTCTCCCTTGTGATATTGACTGTAGAGGGAAGCTGGGAAACAAGCTTATTAATACGACACCTAACTTCCACATGGCCAAAATTAAGTTAAATGAATCCCACTCCTAATTAAGAAAGTTGAATTTAGACACATGCTTACAAAGAAACATATGTGCCTTTCAGAAATACCGTAAAAGAATAATATATTTACACTTCAGTCTCATTATAAGTGTGGAACTGTGTTTGGATACCTTCTCGTAGTGTATTCTTTTAAAAATTAATTCGAAGGGGGAAAAAATAAGATTAAAATGGTCTTTTTTAGGAATTCGATAATATTCATTTATTTCCCTAACAAAATATGGGAACAGGTAAGAAAAATAAATAAATTAATTAAAATATATCTAAACCTCTACCACCATTTAAAACAGGAATCAAATTAAAACGACAGCTGAAATTTTGTATGTAAATCCATTAGCTGCGTTTGTTGGAATGCTCTGTAGAGACACATGTATATTTTGAAATGGAGGTGAGAGGTACAAAAATGATTGGAGTGCTTGCTCTCAACAGTAACAAAATACTGGAGATTTCTATACAGACATAAATTAAAAATTTAGAGCAAGAGGTGTGTCAAAAACTCATCTATCTTTGACTTGTCCAGTGTGCATACCTATCCTAGGTTTTTACCTATTTTTACCCAATCACGTTCCCAAAGACTGTGAGACAAATTATACTAAGTATTCTAAGTTAGTAGCTTTGTAGCTCTACAGTGTACTTGCACTAAGAAGTCATCAGTGCTTTATTATCCTGATGATAATATTGAAGATAATGTCACACAACTACGTGAATAAATAAATCACATATCATGTTGCAGCAATATCATGGAGGGTTTTTTTCTCTTTCTTAAAATGCTTCCTTAATATAGCATTTTAACAGAGAGCATAGAAGCAAAATGTCCCACAGATTTTAGACAAATAAAACTAAAATTAATATTTATTTATGAGACAGTAAAAATAAATATATCCTTTCATGAATCATAGTGCTTTTAATGGCATGCTAGGTTCTTTCTCTTTCTTACATTTTATTCATTGAGAATAGATTCTTTTTTTTTTTTATCAGCCTATTGAGAATTTCTATATGACATTCACAGTTGGTTCTAAAATAGTAGCTCACCTTGTCTGTCAGACTGATTCATAAATCCTTCAATTAGAATCAATGCTTTTAATAGAACCTTGCAAATTGCCGAACAAACTCTGAAAAATGAGAATTAGACTTTTAGAAACTGAGTATTTAAAAGCCTGATATCCAGACTTAATAATGATTTATTTACTTTCACTGTGGGAAAAGAGAACCTGTCTTTTGCATTGTAGTGCTATAATACAAAAATCAGTCTTAAAGCAGTCTTTTTATTTTTAAATGAAGCCTCTGTGTATTTAATATGAAGTTGCAAAGTAGAAAAACATCCATAGACTAGTTCAGGTTGGAAGGAACCTCTGGATACCTCTAGTCCAACTCCCTGGTCACAAAAGAATCAAACAGATCGGGCTGCTTAGGGCTTTGAATATCTCCAAGGTCGGAGATATATCCAGAACCCCTCTGGAAAAATTCTTCTAGAAAAAAAGAGCAAGAAATAGGTTGAACAAACATGCAAGTATGCAAGAAGGCTACTATATATGGCAAATAAGGAAAAGGTTATCAATTTGGGGTATAGATCTCATACTATAAAGCTAATTTGCATAATTATTACTAAGTGATTTAAAAAACCCAAACAGTTTGTATCAGGAATTCCAAATAGATCTGGGTGGCCCTTTATCTTCTTTTTCAACAGCACACAATTCTTTTGCAGAATGATACAATCTAGTAAGAACAATATGATGTAGAGCTAATAACAAATTTTATAGTGACAACTTTCTCTCTTGAGCACTTCAAGACTGATTGCAAATTCCATGTAAGTATCAGCCCCCATTTGTCTAGAATTGATTTCAGCATGTTTTAAATAAGGCACAGGAATGTTACTCTTGTTTATGGCAAGATTCAAGGCAGGTAATATTTAAATGGGCAGAACACAGTTTCTCTCCTATGTGGACTACTCTGACTGGCCAACACTAATCCAAAGATACAGTGTGTTCTGTGTTCTCAGCAGGGAGGAATGCAGATTAATATCTGACTCATTTTACTACTTGCTTCAGTCTAAGTTTACCTTAAGGATTTCTTTTTTACTTCTGATATGCATTAACGTTATGAACCATTTTGCATTTCATGAAATTTCACTCTTGTGTGATCTAGCTCCAGTATCTTATTCTCTTGCATGCAACATTTGCAAGGTCTGCTAGTCTAGTGCAGTGAAATCTAGTAATTCCATACTTTAGTAATATTTTTCTTCTAAATTAAAAAAACAGCAGCTTATTTAAAGATATGAACAAGAGTCCTGATGTTTGTGTCTAAAGCAGAAATTTCAAAAACTTGCATAATTATATAAAAAATCATTATCTTTCATTTATTATGCAGTAGTTAATATTTTAAATAAATGTTTATTTAATCCTTAAGGAATAAGGAGGAAAAATTTCCCTAACTTCTGGTCATAGTTGATTTTTTGTGGGTTTTTTTTCTGTTTTGGTTTTTTTTTTTCCCTTCTGTGGAAAAACAACCCCATAACTTTATAAAGCTAATTACTTTTTATTAAGTATGTCTTGGAAAGCAAGATACTTGATTTTTTTAGGGAAATAACCTAATTAGACCAAGATTTTGTCTCCAAAAACATAGTAAATATATAAACCATGCACATTTCAGATGAATACATTGCTGTCTGCTGGTCTTAACTCCCCAGAAAGAGGGCACCTCAGTTAAATCTTAATATCGCCACTTTGTGTTTATGTTACACAGACTGCTGACCTCAGTGGGACTAGTTCCACAGGCAATTCTGATATTTTTTATTTATTTATAATACATATAACATGTTGCAGTTAATATAATATAATGTAAATAGGAAATAATATTTATGTAAATAAGCACTGATGTGCTTACTTTTCACATAAGCTTACATATTTTGGTGCACAATATATTAATATGTTGATTGTAATATGTTAAATCTGCGGAAAATATCTATAAATCTCATTCTTCTCTTGTAGCCATTGTGATTGTGTGTTTGGTCTTAGTAATAATCTGTACTAATGCCTTATGTGTTTTTATATTCTCTCAGTCTAAGTCCATGCGTATTTTTTGTGTAGGTGATTTCCTTAATATTATTACAAAAGCCTAACATGGTAGATATATCATGTGCAAGGGGATACATATAAGTGATCAATGAAATTCAATTCCAGATTCACTACTAAATGTTACACCATACATACATTTAATAACTATAGAACTGTGGAGAATTGAAGATGCATACAAGCATAGTTTATTGAACATGAGGTTCTTAAACCATCATACTAAAAATTCCTCTAAGTTAGAAATGCTGAGTGTCCAGGGTACTAGGAAATCTCCTACTTTCCTTTTTACATAGGCTCCATGGAATTTTTTCTAAAGAAAGATGAAATTAAAAGTTAGACACTTTCAATAATTAAAGCAGGTGGCAAAAAAAATAAAAGCAACAGATTGTTGGATGATTTATCAAAATTTTAGGAATGAGTAAGAAAATTTTGGATTTGCAGAGCTCCCTGATTAGAAAAATGTAATGGGAAAAAATGGATTGAAAAGCTGACCTTTTTAAAAATGTATTTCTTTTTCCCTTCTCTGCTAGGTTCTGTAGCTACTGCCTGCCGTGATCCTGGTGTCCCCATGAATGGAACTAGAAATGGGGATGGGAGAGAACCTGGAGATACAGTAATTTTTCAGTGTGACCCTGGTTATGAACTGCAAGGAGATGAGAGAATAACCTGCATTCAGGTAGAAAATCGGTACTTCTGGCAGCCCAACCCACCAGTCTGTATAGGTATGCATAAAAAAATCAAAATAATGCTTTCCTAAATTTTGAAATTCTGGTGAAATGAATCACACTGCTCTAGGAACTTTCTTTAAAAAACAAATGCATACAAGTACTGCACATCTGCTAGATTATTCTGCATAAAACTCTGATGGACATTAGCAAAATCTTTCCTCTGTAGTTGTTAGTATAATAGTTCTCATCCTTTCCCTCTCAAGGCCATATCATTTATAATTCAATGATCTGTGACAAAGAAAGCAAGAAAGTCAATGTCAATGACCCTATTAACTTTGCCTTAAAACTTGAAAAATTGTGGTAAGTGTGGAGGATTTGCTTAAACTTCATATGCCTGCACATACAAAATATCAGGCAGACAACCTAGTAAATTTATAGATAAGGTAAAATTATGCAAGGGCTAAAGTAGGATGTAACAGGAAAGACTGAGAAAATTGTAACCTTATTTCTCTGGCAGTCTTCATTATTTTAGAAAGAACAACATTTTCATTAGTAAAAACTATAACTTACTGTTTATTTCTAGAAATACTGTCTCAGTCTCTAATGCTACTCTGATTAACATAGATCATATTAAATGGATTTTGAAAGCATTTAACACGGTTAACTGAATCACGATGAAAAGTAATAAATTACAAAAGTCTTTAGTAGGTAGTAGCCTTCCAGTAATCTTATCCAAGGCAATCCTAATTATTATTATTGATCTAGAAAATATCTAAACTGCCACTTCTAAAATCTGATGTAGAGGTAGAATGATAAATAAACATGAGGTTACCCATCTGGCTAGTTTAGTAAATCATGCAATGATGCTTATTTCCAGTATGTTCTTTAATTCAGTCTTATGTGATGTAATGATGTAAAATGATAGATTTTGTCTCAGAAGACAGCAGCTGCTGACAATTCTGTGATTAACTGCTGACCTAAGGATTGTGATAAGTAACCTGTTAAACAGGATCTGCAAGTGCAGAAAAGAAGGAAAATGTGCCACTCCAAGGAAGTGCAAGTGGAAGAATGTTGGATAGGCCAGTTGCAGCGATATTATCCTGAGTCACATCATTACTTGGCACTGTGCTTACTGTGCTGTCCAAAGCAGAACTGCCTGAAAAGAGTGTCTGAAAGCAGGGGGGTAAAACAAGGGTACCTAAAATAATCACACAAGAGCCCTTGGCCCTAGAGTGGTGTGGAGTGGGCACTGCAGCTGTGAGAACATCAGCTCCACAACGTCGTTCTTCCTGCTTTGCTATCCCTGGTAGTCTGGTCTTGGGCAAACACTGCAAGGAGGAACTAGCCAGAGACTGCAACTGCTAGGAGCACTCGGATAGCTTTCTGATACTCCTCTGTCTTTAATAAAATTTACTTGACCTTAGCTCAACTTGAGGAAATTAGTGTAATTTATTACCAATCAAATCAGAGTAGGGTAATAAGAAATGAAAACTAAATCCTAAAACACCTTCCCCCCACCACTCCCTTTTTCTCTTCTTCCTGGGCTTAACTTTACACCTGATTTCTCTACCTCCTTCCTCCCCAGAGGCCCAGGGGGAGGGAGAATGGGGCATGCAATGGGTTCATCTCTCTGTCACTCCTTCCTCCTCAGGGGGAGGACTCCTCACACTCTTCCCCTGCTCCCACAGGAGACAGTCCTCCATGAACTTCTCCAAGATGGGTCCTTCCCACAGGCTACAGTTCTCTTCATGAACTGCTCCAGTGTGAGTCATTTCTGTGGGGTGCAGTCCTTCAGGAAAAGACTGCTCCAGCGTGGGTTCCCTGTAGGGTCACAAGTCCTGCCAGCAAACCTGCTCCAGCATGGGCTCCTCTCTCTCCATGGTCCACAGGTCCTGCCTGGAGCCTGCTCCAGCACGGGTTCCCACAGGGTTACAGCNCCACAGGGCCTCCCTGGAGCCTGCTCCAGCACGGGTGCCCACAGGGTTACAGCCTCCTTCAGGCATCCACCTGCTCCAGTGTTGGGTCCTCCATGGGCTACAGGTGGATATCTGCTCCACTATCAACCTTCATGGGCTGAAGAGGGACAGCCTACCTCATCATGGTCTTCACCACGGTGCTGCAGGGGAATCTCTGCACTGGTGACTGGAGCACCTCCTCCTTCACTGACCTGGGTGTCTGCAGAATTGTTTGTCTCACATATTCTCACTTCTCTCTCCAGCTGTAGTTGCACAGGTTTTTTTTCCCTCTTAAATATGTCATCACAGAGGTGCTACAACCATTACTGACTGACTTGGCCTTGGCAAGCAGCTGGTCTGTCTTGGATTGGGCTGTCATTGTCTGTATCAGACATAGGGGAAGCTTCTAGTAGCTTCTCACAGAAGCCATCCCTGTTGCCCCTGTACTACCAAAACCTTGCCACGCAAAATCAATACAGTAGTTTTCTCTGTTCTTTCTCTCTTTATTATGCCTTCCTGTGTAGTGTGAGTGCATGGGCTTGAGGACAAGAATTGTCTACACTTTTGCTGAAAGACTGCAGAAAATAAAATTTTATTGCTCATATCTTATTATTCTTATATGCCTAAATATGTATTTGAAAATAATGATAATTTAACATCTGTGGGGTTTTAAGGGAAAAAGTAAAAGTAATGATAGAGCTCTAGAAACAGGCCTTATTAGAAATATATTGTATCATACTGGCCTTATTAGATATTGCTGGTTTAAAAATATTTTTTCAACTGAAAAATAATTACCCTGTTATAAAGCAGTGCCAGCAGTTTTAACTGTGATCGATACTGAGTTGATGATATTTTTAAATAGATTAAATGTAGGTGCTCACCTGTTATTCTGTCATTAGTACATGTGTAAGTATGCATGCACTTGTTTTCTTACCTGCAGGCATCCATTTACCTAATACTTGTAATTTCCACACTTTATGCACACCTACTGTACATAGAGTAGCAAGAATGCTTATTATAATGATTTATTGGCCAAATATCGGGCATGAAGTTATTTTATATAGATTTCCTATAGTAATACATTTTTGGGGGAATATGAGCTAATAGACTAAAGCAGGGTATGCCAACCTTGGGTTGGAGTCCAAAGATTTCAAAATTGTTTGTTATAATTCAGTACGCTCTGAAGTTCATAATTTTTTTTCAAACTTGTAATATATTCACTTAAGTTGTTTCCATACCTGTAATTCAAAATGTACAAGGCTTACTCAACTTCAACATCATCACGATTTATCAAAGTCTTAGAAAAAATAAACATCATTTTGATGGAAGAATGAGGCAGGGATAATTCTGGAGGTATATTGTTGTAGCATGTTCTAGATATTTTTATTAGTTCTTTACACTCCAAATTGTCTTCTGGAATGTCCTCATTATTAATGCTCAGAACTAGGTAAATGTTCTTGTTAATTGTTCTTACCTGTGGGACTGCCTTGGTTGTTTAGATTCATTCAGTCTTGCCTGTAACACAATTTAAAGAAAATCTTAATTTCAAAGGTAATAGCAATGGGAAAATTACAGAGAGCTAAATATTGATTCAACTATTTGAATGATGAAAATTAGAGATTATTCTATACTAAAGATAATCTGACAAACTCTAAGTTTTAAAACACATCTCTCACAAAAACAGTCCTTTGGCTTATACCTGTGGTGCCCAAAACAGCTAGGTGTTTTCCATCCCAAAGACTTCCTAGATCCAATCTTGTTTAGATATCAGAAATTTAAAAGGTTGTATTCTCTTAGTTTGCTCAGGGATAACATTAAAAATACCAGCATGCAAAATGTCATTTTAGGATTCAGGTTTACTATATATTTAGGTGAAGTAAGGACTACCTCCCTGAAATTTCAGACTTTCTTCAGAAAATCATAGGTCAATTTTTATTTTTTTTTTAATTGTGGCTTGAGTTTGTTTGTTTCTGTTGCTTTGTTTTAAGCAAGGTCTTGGTTTCCATTTTTATATCTACGGAAAACTTTTTCCTAAACAGTGAATGCCAGTGGTGCTTTCCAAAAAATGGGATCTGTATGACACTAATACAAAGGAAAACTTCAGCAGTTATTTCATATTTAATTATGATTATTTAAATATATCTTCAAACTAGATATAAGGAAGAATTTTTACGATGAGGGTGGTGAAGCACTGGAACAAGCTGGACAGAAAGATTGTACATGTCCCATCCCTGGAAACATTCAAGGTCAAGTTGGATGTGGCTCTGAGCAACCTGATCTAGTTGAAGATGACACTGCTTGTTGCAGGGGGGTTGAACTACATGATGTTTAAAGGTCCTTTCCAACCCAAACCATTCTATTATTCTATATTTAATATCTCATATTTTAAAGAAAAATAACTAATGAAATCATATATTCTGTTTCTTTCCTTAAGATGTAATTTAGTTAATAAATAAATAAAAGCTAGAAACTTCTGAAATACTACTTTGTTGCATTCCAGAAAAATTAAATAGGTTTTAGATAAAAAACAACCCAAACTGTAATTCTTAACCTATTAATACTATGATCATCATACTGACAGACTGTCTGACACAGTGTTTGCTTACCACTGTGTCTACACAGAGATATATAAAGACAGGTTAACATAACCTACATCTATTTTTCACTGTGTAATACATTAAAAACAAATTTTTCATAGACTCATAGAATCATAGAAACTTAGAATCATAGAATCATAGAATCATTAAGGTTGGAAGAGTCCTCTGAGATCATCTAGTTCACCCATCAACCCAACACCACTATGTCCACTAAACCATGTCTCAAAGTGACACCTCCACATGTTTTTTGAACACCTCCAGAGATGGGGCCTCCACCACATCCCTGGGCAGCCTGTTCCAATGCCTCGCCCCTCTTGCAGTAAAGAAATTTTTCCTAATATCCAATCTAAGCCTCCCCTGGTGCAACTTGAGGCCATTTCCTCTCGTCCTATGGCTGGTTACTTGGACAAAAAGTCCAACACCCACCTCACTACAACC
>VZTL01070282.1:0-10998 GCA_013400535.1 Scopus umbretta
GGACCTCTGGAGATTGTGTAATCCAACCCCCACTCAAAACAGGGTCAGATACAGCAGATTGCCCAGGATCTCATTTAATGAGGGTTTGACTGCTTCCAAGGACAGAAACTCCACCACCTTTGGGCAACCTATTCCAGTGCTCAACCACCGTCAGACTAAGATTCTCCTTATGTTTAAATGCAAATTCCTGTATTTCGATTTGTGCCGATTGCCTCTTGTCCTGTGACTGGGCAAAACTGAGAAGATTCTGGTTCTCTCTTTATGCCCTCCGACATTGGTAAGACCTTCCAGGCTAAACAGTTCTTGCTGTCTCAGTCTCACCTTGTAGGGCAGATGCCCCAAGCCCTTAATCATCTTTTGTGGCTCTTCACTAGGCTCACTCCAGTATATCCATATCTTTCTTACACCAGGGAGTCATTTTGCACCAGTAGGTGCTGGTCCTTATGAACCCAGTAAGAAAGACACTCTTTAAAACATCTTTAAAAATGGTCTTTATATAGAGCTAACACTATAAGGAGAGAGCAGTACAGATAAACCTGTGTCCCTTCAGATGCTGAAATCCCAAGTGGTGTAGCATCAAATGGGCCTCTGATGCATGCACAGCACACTGTGCAGACCCCCATCCATAGAAGAGGTTCTCCCCTCTTGGTCATTCAAGCTCTTATAGGTTTTTTCTTACAAGAAAACAACTCTATTCATTGTTTCCAGTGTCAAACAGAAAGGATGTTCACATGACAGCATCTTGCTGCTCTCCCAGATAAAGGCAAGTACATGCAGGAGGCATAATTGCTGGTACCAGGCAGGAGCTGCCTGCAAGATCCTCTGCTGCAATGAGCTGGCTGAATTTGTCCTGCAGCCACGGGTTTTGTGTAGCACAACGTAGGTCTGAAGGCCACATGCAGCTCAGCACAGGCCCAGGCATACTCAGGTTAACTGTTGTGTGGGTCGCTAACTCCTTGATATACAATAGTCATCCAGTCAAGTTCATTACAGACATCCAGAACTGGACCCAGAACTCCAGATGTGGCCTCTCCAGTGCTGAGTAGAACAAAGGGATCATCTTCCTCGACCTGCTGGCATTTCAGACTCCAATGTGTGCCTGTGCATTAGATTATTCCTCCTCCCTAGATGCTGGACTCTGCATTTCTCTGTTAAACTTAAGGAGATTGCCATCAGACCAATTCTCCACCCTGTAAGGGTCATTCTGAATGGCAGCAAAACACCCTGGTGTGTCGGGCACTCCTCCCAGTTTTGTATCATCAGCAAACTTGCTGGGTGTCCATTTTGTGCCATCATCCAGGTCATTAGTGACTATATTAAACAGTACTGGCCTCAGTATTGACCCCAGGATAATCCACGGGCCCCCAGCTGGACTTTGTCCTACTGATTGTTTCAGACAGGCAGTTAAATTATTCCTCAGTCAACCTAACTGTGCATTCACCTATCCTGTACCGCAGTTTGTCTATGTGAACACTACGGTATACAGTGTCAAATGCCTTACCAAAGTCGAGGTAAAGAACATCCCCTGCTCTCCCTTCATCCACCAAGCTAGTCAGCTCATTGTAGAAGGCTGTCAGATTGGTCAGGCAGGATTTCTCTCTATAAAACTATGCTGACTACTGCCAATCACCTTCTTGACTTTCATGTGGTTGGAAAAAGTTTACTCCATTACCTTCCCTGCAACCAAGGCAAGGCTGACCAGCTTGTAGTTCCCCAGATTGTTTTCTTGAAGACAGGACTGAGATTTGCTTTCTTCCAGTCCTCAGGAACCTCCTTCCAAATTGCCATGACCTTTCAAAGATTATAATAGAGAGTGCCCTTGCAATGATGTCAACGAGCTCCCTCAGCACTCATGGGTGTATCTGATGATGTCCCACGGACGTGGTTATATCCAGTTTAAGTATTTTCTAATCTGATTCTCCTCCATCTAGGGTAAGTCTCCCTTACTCTAGACTTCCCACAGGTCTCAGGGACCTGGGATTCCTGAAGAGCAGCCTTCCCAGTAAATATTGAAGTGAAGAAGGGATTGACTACTTCAGCTTTTTCTGTGTTCTTTGTCACCAGGTCCCCTGCCCCATTCAACAGCACGTCCACATCTTCCCTAGTCTTCCTTTTGCTGTTGATGTACTTGCAAAGCCTTTCTTGTTGCCTTTCACATTCCTCACCAGACAGGTGCTCACTTTCTTAACTCCATCTCTGCATGCTCAGACAGTGTTTCTATAGCTTTGCTGGGTTACCTGTCCCAGCTTCCACATCTTGTACACTTTCTATTTATGTTTGAGTTTAGCTAGGAGTTTCTTCATCATCTACACATGCCACCTGCTGCCATTGCAGGGTTTTCTCTGTGTGGGAATGGACCATTCTTAAGCTGGGATGTTGGGATCCTTCAAAAAAAGCCATTTTTCCTGGTTCTAAACAGATGCTTAAAAAGGGAAGAACTTCCAAAATTTAAGACCTTAATTAGAAGTTGCACACAATGATTGAAAAGTCAAACTTACCCAGCCACTGCTGACCCTGGGGACACTTAAGATTTCTATTTGTTTTCTCACTGGGTTAGAGCAATGCCTAACAGTCTGGATGTAGCTTGTGTTACTACTAGAAGAGTAGTAGTAAAAAAAATTATATTTGATCACATTTGTCTTGTTGACCATAAGCTTGTCTTCAGTTTTTCTTTCTAAAAAAGGCAATATAACTTTCAATTAGCACTAGAAAATTTTATCTGTATAATTATTCCAGACACTGCAGAATAAAGTCCAGTCTGCAAAGAGACATGCAGTTCATTTTAATAGCCCTGATCACTCACCTCCTAATGGACTTTGACAAAGAGGCCAATATGTTGCAAAAATATTAGGTGTTCTGAAAACAAGCTTTGGGACTTGGATAAACAAAGGTCCTGGTTGGAGCTGTAAGAGGAAACATTTTGAACAGTTTACCATGGACATTAATCTGAACTGAGTACAGCATTCTTTCATACTTCAAGATAGTTCGTGATTACAATGTGATAAAGAGGACTCAACAGGGCTGTTTGACATGATGTCATCATGGCAAAAATATTTTTAAAAAGGTGTCTAACTGTAGGATAGGCAAAGGCGGTGTCCCTTTCTCTCACACGTGGTTTGGTACATCATGACTCTTGCTTGCCACCTTTTCTTTCAAGTTTACTCAGGTTTTAAATGACTACAGAGGCCCTACAGGATTCTTCATCTGCACAAAATCAAACCTTGCCATATGAAGTCATTGTGGGCTACTGCAGTTTTTAAAACTCTAATTCTACTTCATTCTTTAGCTTTTGCTGTGTCTATGCTCTCCAACAGAAATAAATATGTGCAGTGACTACTGATCTTAACCTAATTTTTAATTGAAACCATTCAGGCTACATCACCCATTCTCACAGCAACTTTAGAGGTGGAGCTCAGCAAGCAGCTCAAACAGCTGGACAGCATGGTGCCCAAATGAATAAGCTCTGCAGGTCTTCCAAAAGCCAGTGTTTTACTTGGCTTCAGAATGAAAACTTGTTATCCCAGGGTCAGTTAAAAATTCTAGGTTAGCTTCTGAATTTATAATAAACCTTGCTACCAACTTAGTTGAGTCAAAATATGGATTTTATAATGAAATGTCACAAAATTCTGCAAGTGACGATTCATCGTCTAATTTATTCTCTGTTGCTTTTCGCAACAGTTAAGATTTTTTCTGATTAAATATGCTGTGTGAACTGAAATGGCTAATATGACATTTCAAAAGTTACTAATCAATATTACAATCATTAAATTAATTGGGGTTTTAAATAAAAATGACAGAGAGGGGACGTGTGAGCAGAGTTATCTCCTTCATTGACTTTTATTTCCTGTCACTTTAATAAAATACTCACTGGTGTTGACTAGATTTATCAGAATTGCCTTCTGAGCAAAACCAAACTAAAAACTATTATTATAGTTGTTGGTTTCTAGGAATATAGGGTGAAACCTTTGTTGGTTCTAGCAGGACAAAGGTTTGACTGAAGCTTCTTGTTAAGTTAAGTTAAATTCAGATTTCACTAAGTGCTTTATGATTTCCATTTTATGTTTGTGAATATCCCAATACAATCACACTGTTAATTTAATTTGAAATAGTCATGTTAGGGTCTCTTGCATGGTGACCTTAAAAACTTCATCTGTATGTTTTAATAAAAGTTTTGTAGTTAGATTCAGCGAAGTTACTTTATATGTTGAAACTCAAAGCACCTTGTCCCTTATTTTCAAATACAATGAGGACATCCATACATACCATGGTTTGGGATTAAAAAAATGTGCAAGCTGCTTCACTTCTGAAGCAAAAGCCGATAAGAATTTCTGCCTCCTATTGACATGTTAAGGTGACAGGTTTTCACTTGTGATTCAGCAACATGGTTTTTCCACAAATAATCGTGCAGGTTTTGGTGCCTTATAGGTAGAGTGGAGTATCAGTATCAGACACCCGTTAAAAAGGTCTGATAGAGATGATGACATTCTTGTTTGCTTTCACATTCATCCTGTGCTACTTGTATGTTTTTACATAGGTAGAGTGAAAAGGCATGCAAGGAATTTCCTCTCCTCCTTTTCGCAAATAGAGTCTCAATATGTGGATCCTTCCCATATCGTGAATTGTCAGAGATGTTTCTTCCCTCCTTCAGAGCAATAAGACACTAGGAGCAATACTCCAAGATCTTTTAGTGAGGTTTTGACCTAGTATAGTGCATCAAGAGGATCCAGATACACTGGTCCAATCAATGCCGCAGACTGGGCAGTTCTGCTGAACCAAAAAGCTCAGTGACACATGCTATTGGTGAGGTGACTGGCTGCCTAAGAAGGACAACAGGGAAGTCCTTGTAAATTGTGATGTAGCCTTGAATAAGCTGCTTCTTGTTTAAAGTGTTTGGTTACAAACATATTTTGCAGCCAAAGAGCTATGTGAGTGTTTTACTTTGCAATATTCTGGTTCCCTTGTTGGGATAAACTACTCAGCTGAACCAGCTTATTGCCTCATAAAACAGAGCAGCAATACTATTATCGCTTAACTGCACCTGAATTCAGGCAGAACTACTTTGTGCAAAGAGTAGTAAACACTTGGAGTAAGTTGTCAAGTAAGGTCATTGAAGCAAATAACATAAATGAGTGCTGGAGACATAGGACACTTTCGTGAAGGAGATTGAAGGATACAGCAACAAGAAGGGATGCAAGCAGGATGAACTGAGCTCAAAAAGGACATATTTCAATGTTATTATTAAAAATTATCCTTTTGCAGAAAGCCAGTACAAAGCTTCTATGGCACTTACTCCTTATATGCCCCTAAGAGCCTTAAGTAGGACAAAAAGAGACACAGAGAAGCAAATGTTAGCTCGGATAAAGAGGACTTTGATCAATCCAGTAACCATCAGAAGAATTGTATTCATCTCTGTGTACCTTTAGAAGGAGTAGCTCTTTGAAATATGAGTCTATTTTTATGTATTTTCTTCATACAGTCTGTTTTTGCACTCCTCCTTTCCACTGGTTCCCAACTGAAGTTAGAAAGTCACACAGAGGCCTCCCTGCAGCCACAGTTAACATACAGGGCTATTTTTGTTACACAGTGACTACATGTGTTTTTCAGACTGTTATCATATACAAGATTCTCAGAAATTAAGCTCACAAGTCTGGGCACTAGTCACTTAGCCACTGGCAATTGCTGAACAAGATATTATCTGCTCAGGCAAAGGCAAGCTCTGAGAAATCCTGAGCCCTACACTGTCAGTCAGCAGAAACCCCCTAGCCTTTTACTAGTAATGGCAAAAATCATGTTTACTAGGCTGCAAATAGCACTATTCCGTAGAGAAGGCATTAATTTCAATGCTCAGTGCATGCCAAATCTTAGAACTTGTTCCCACCTGAGCAGCCCCCTTACCATCCCTTTCCTTAAACTCAGCACCAGCTTCCCCACACATGCCACATATTTTCTACCCTCAAGCACCTCTGCTAATCCTACCTGTTACACCAAGGTTGCCCAACTACAATCTCCTACAAGATAGCCTCTGCTATCTCTGACTTCTTTCTTACCTCACTCAGGCAATTCTGGAATGTCTCTAAATATGGGTACTTTACAGATTCCTGTCTCCTAGTTAATATCTGTTCCATCATAGTTCCTCAAAAAAATAATGTATAGTGTCAGCCTAGACCTTGGGCTGGCTCAAGATCTCTTACCAGTTCTTTCTCACTGACTGGTTACTCCTTGACAAACCTTTTCAGAACCTATAATAGTCAAGGCACAGGATGCCATTAACTTCAGCAATGTTAGGCACCAGGGAGGGCAGAGGCAGTGGAGGAGAGAGATGGTGCCACATTCTTTCTGGAGCTCAGTAAGAAAGGCCTCAAAACAAATGGTGTAATAAAATACCTAGTTTAGTAAGATTGCATAAAAAGAGGAATACAGATAGCAAGTAAATCTGACATCTCTTCAGATGCTGGGAACCCTGCTTTCTCACGTAGCATCAAACCAACCCTGGATGGATTTTCCCACTGTGCGCTGAACAGATCCCATTCACGCAGAGGTTCCTTCTCTGTCCCATGCCATGATGCCTTTCATTTTGTGTAGAAAACAAAACCACATACTTCTCCTGACAGGCTGGAATGCTATGTCTGCCGTAACACCCACCAGCACGCAGCACAGGCCAGCACGGGGCACTCCAGCAGATTCCCTTGCAGCAGCCACTCATGCTAACATACGGACTTGCTCAGACCTGGAATACAAGGCCAAATAGAGCAGACATGGCCTGCTCAAGATAACTAACTCCTCAACTACAATGTCTTCTGGAAGGCACACAATGCAATCACACCTTGGATAGATGTCTGTAAATTATCGTACTTACTATTTAATTAATGTTCACAACCCCAAATGAACCTTTGAAGCAGACTTAATAATTTCCCTCCTGAAAATACCTCTGTCTGTCCGATTTTCCAGTCAACTCACTGAACAGAGGAACAGAGGTTTACCATTCCACAGCCAGCTCTAGAGTCTTACCATGAACATGATAGAAATACTCACTTCTCTTTCAGTCCCAGAAGCAAATGAAGACACAGTTCAGCTTCACCTGGAGAGAATGATACACCATGGACATACTCCTCTAGAAAAAGTGAAGAGTAGCATGAACTTTGCTTAAATGTGTTTTCATAGATTTCTTTAGCTAATAGTAAAAATAGTAAAAATAGTAAAAATAATTTGGGGCCAAAATAAGAGCTTCTTTCCTTTTGAAAATCTGTAAAGCAGTTTTATGAAATATGCCTCTGAAAAAAATCTGATGCATCCACTATTGAACAGCAGCTACTTCCACAGTTAAAAGAGCAAAATTTATTTCCACCAAGAATTAACATTAGAAGGAAATTAATGAGTAGAAGATTTAAGTCACATGGTTTACTGTTCTCACTTTTTGAGTTTGAAATTACATTACCCGAACAGTATTGATCACCAAATGTTTTCATCTAAGGTTCCATAAGAGTAAGACTCACCCTGTACTTAGGAATTTATGCTAGGAAATGATGAATTCAATTCCAAATGTTTGTACGATATCACTTAAGCTTAAATTCAGAACTCCCAAATTTAATCTTTATCTTTGATCTTAGGCATGGGAAAAGGCTATGCATCTCTACAGAGCCAGTCAAATGGAATAAAATAAAATACTAGTCAAGGAAAAATGACTTAGCTAATAAGAAACTAGACTCAGGGAGTGTCTAGAATGTGGGCTTCTTGCAGATGACTCCAACTCTCCTTGCTGTCATATCATCCTAACTGTCTATAAAACGGGGCTAATACCAATTCTTTCTGGAGATTCATGTAGCATTCAAATACTATTGTTGTAGAAGTATAAGCACCTTCTAAAGATGGTTTTGATTTCAGTACCATCAATTTATTTGCCAGAAGTTGTGACTTGTTTTCTTAAAATTTTCAATTGTCTTAGGCAAGTGCCTAAAAAAAGAAGGCTCCATATAAATGTCAAACTACTCAGTATTTGTTTAGCCAAAAAAAAGGACACACCTATACTGCTGCTCTTCAACAAAATCAGTAGAGTACTCTTCTTTGTCAATATTTTGATGCTCCCACAAATTCAGTTCTACTGAACACTTTTTGAAAGTTTAGGAGAGGGAAAAAAAATTACATCACATTTTGTGTGGGTCATCTCACAGAGATCTAACAAATCGCAAAAGCATTTTAAAAAATCAGTTAAGAAACAAAGCAAACACTAACCTGAACTAAAATGAAGGTATTTCTTGCTGTAATATGAAAACATGAAGGCAAATTAAGTAGGCAAAAATGTAAGAGGACATATTAAGTGCCTTCATCCTGCTGAAGGATACAACTAGTAAATTAAGGTACTTAATCAGACTTCTAGTGTTTGTATTTCTGATCTGATTTTCCTGCAAAAACTCATTTTTGCAAGAATCACAATTTAAAACAGTTATCATTATATCCTGTCCTGAAAACTGCCTTGGTGACAAATCAGTGAAGTAATTAATGGTATCCTTTATTTAATTGTAATTAATGGCTGTCTGTGATTTCAGAAGGCCAACTCTACTAAGTGTCATTTTATAAATGTGTTTTAAGAAGCACAAGGAGGATGGATATCGAAGAAGCATGTCCACATTTCAAGTATTCAGACAATTACAGGTACAAAGTACAGGTCAAGTAATTCAGGATTAATTAGTTATTTTGGATGTTTTATATTCATTGCTCAAAGTGGGGCCATTTTTCAGCAACTGTCGTAAAATACATTCCTTTCAAGATGCCTCAAATTGCATATTCAAAATTCAGCTGTTCCTGAGAAGCATTTCCAAGGCCTTGATTTGGCATACAGCTGTATCTCTTCCCTTGAGGCTGTTTTATGCCCCTGTCATCACTCCAGCTGAGATTTTTTTGCACTTTCTTTTAAAATATTTAGAACTGGTCACTGCTCATGGGTGCTTTCTGGCACTAGATGTGTTGGATAATCTAATACGGTCTGGAATAACCTGTGTTCTTCCTATAGAAAACGGTATGCTGAATTATTCACAATCTCAGGAATGGTTGTGAAAGTTGTAAAAGATATGTGAAGAAAAAGAAATAGACATCCTTCAAATCCTTCCACTGAATTCACTGTTGTTTTATATGCCGCTGTTTCTTCCTTTGCCCAAACCTGATTAATACTAAAATAAAATGGAAGATAAGACACAGACCTTTTATCATAACATGAAAATAGAAAATTGTGAAACCAAACTGGAGGCTCAGAACCAAACTGTTTGAAAATAATGCTTTCCCTAGGCACTTCTTCCCTTCTTTCTGTCGGTAGTTTTCTATCCCTTTCCTCTGACCTTCTGACCAGCTGTAACTGTTCTTTATATTATGATTACGATCCATTTAATTTATATTATAAATTCCTCAGAGCAGGAAACTTAAGTCTCCACAATCAACAGCAGCATCGTTCATTTTATACTGAGACACTAAAGAAGCCTGACCTGTTTAGTTTATCCAAAAGAAGATTAAAAGGTGACTTGACCACCACCTATAGGTGGCCACACAAGGAAGAAAATTTTTATAGTCATTGTTCCTTTACTCTGCCAAAAAAAAGGTCATAATAAAATCCAGTGGTTGGAAGTTCACACCAGCTACATTCAGACTAGGGGGAACACACATAGCCTAATAAAACTGTGAAAATAAGAGTAATAAACCACAGAAACATTTTACCTAGGAAAGTGGAGGCTTCTCTTGAAGGTTTTAAATCACAACTGTCACCTGCATACATGAAAAATGTCTGCCATAACTCATATGGAAGGATGGGCTTGATGCAGAAATTATTTGGTAGTATTTTTTGGTTTGTACTCTACAGATGATCATACTGAATTCAACTGATCTTTAAAAATAGTCACAGATTTTTATAATTACATACATACACGCATGCACACACACACAAATAATTTACCCAGTGTTAGAGCTGGTAAGGTCTTTCTAAAAGAAAGACCTTCTACTGAAAATGGATTGTTTCCTTACAATAGAAACATTTTTCAGATATATCCCACAATCTACAAAGTTTTGTTGTGAGTCTTTTTGACATCCAGTGGTTTAGTGCACCTGGGAAGATACACGAGGAGACAATATACGGAAAAACTTCAGGTTTTCATTCCAAAAGTGTTATTTTGAAACAATGTTATCTTTTTTTTTTTATTATTGTTTCTTTTATTCCAGTGGAGAATAAAACCAAACTTTGAGATTTCAAAAACTGTCACAAACAGAAACCCTGCTTTTCATGAGTTTTCTTAAATAAAAATAGTTAAGTACTCCCAAAAGAGGTCATATCACAAATCTAGATAGTATTAACATCCAATGCAGGATATTACTTGCTCTTGTAAATCATTCATGCCATATTCAATTCCTCTGTCTTTTCTTCCGGGCCTTGTTGGTTGTTACTGTTCATTTTGCTGGCAACAAAATGACAACCACAATCTGCTGGTTGCTTTCACATGTGGGTTGTTGTCAGGGCCTGAGTGCACCTTCTGCCTCTAAACCTCTTATCCCCTCCATGGCGTTTGGCTATCTGCGTTCAAGCACAACTCCATGCCACCCTGTCAGCTTTTATCAGACCTGCATGAAAGGAGCTGTGCAGGGAAGAGAGGCAAGAGGCCTCATCTGGAGCCTCCCCCCTTCACTTGGAAGCTGCATTTAAGCTCAGGTTCTTTCCCCTGGTCACTGTCATACCATGGAAGGTAAGCCTGAACCTGGCCAGGTACGTTGTTGGGCCAGACCCTGTCCTGCTTCCTGCAGAAGGCACAACCTAGCTCAAACAGAGTCTAATAGAAAGTGTTTGGTAGCAAGCCCTGTTAAAGCCTTGGGCTGCAAATTGGGAATTTTCACTTAGACATGCTGACTGTATGCTGAACTCCTACTTAGCTTCATGAAAAAAGGCCCTGAAACCAAGGCAAACCAGAAAGATAAGGTAGGCACAACCATTAGCAGAAGTTCTATCCATTCAGATAAGAGAAGGAA